>QRFJ01000715.1:92576-193391 GCA_006176705.1 Cocos nucifera | reverse complement strand
GTAGACCTGGACCCTTAAAGGGTCCACAGAAATTTATCGCGGCTCATAGGATATTTTGATCTTTTCACCTAGCGATAAGAGCGCTGATTGGCTGCAGTGTGCAGTGCGGTCGGTCCACACGGTCCATGGGAACAGTAAACGCGCGATCGTGCGGTGGTGGTTGTTTGCAGTCAAGATCGGACGGTCAGCATTTTTTACGGTTGCCGATTTCACTCGGATTGCCATTGGATCATAGCACTTGATTCCAGCTTCGATCTGATGGTCCAAAATACTCTCGACGATGATCAGGACTCCCGAAGCGCGATTTGCGGCTAGATTTCATCTATCAACGCATGATCGGACGGTCAGAATTTAATCCGACCCGATCTGGGCTGATATGCATCCGATTTTAATGATTTTTGGACCGTTGGATTCCTATTGAATGGCCAAATTTTACCAAGCTTACCAAAGTTGTATCAGAGCTATTTTGATTTAAATTTTATTCAAATTTCTTTATATTTTGATGATTATAAAGGCTATTAGTCCCATATTGCCTTTAGAAAAAAATATCCAGCCCTCCTAGCTCTATAAAAAGAACCCCAGGCCTTCAAAAATCAATATCTCCGATCAAGATGAAGCTTTAGTACAGGACGAAGCTAGGCTATGGGTTAAAGACTGATTCGAAGCAATGGATGCCGAGAAGAAGAGTCGGGCTTTTATACCATCTTTCTGCCTATGTCGATCCAAGATCAGAGATCAGATTATTTTATTCTTTTTAAATTTTATGTATTTAAATTCTAAAATTTTAATTAATAAAAATTTTATTTTTTATACTTTAATTTCTTGCTTTTTATTTTTATTACAATTTAATTTCTGTACTTTAAATTATTGCTTTGCAAGTAGATGCTAAGATCTAACTAGTAGATCTTTGTACCAAGTTTAAATTTCTGTACCTTTTAATTTTCACTTTTTATTTTCTGACTTCATTTTTTATCCCAAAACTCTTCTCATTTTTTTTCAAAAATCAAAGATTTCAAATCTAAAAACACTACCTTCCCTATGGATTCGATCCGACTCACCGCTATCTACGCATTTTCAATGATTTTAAGAAGTCGGATTAAACTGATAAACATGGTGTCTTAATGACAATATCGCGTTCCTATCAGTAATTAATCTCCAGCTTAATCTAGAGATAAATAATGAAGAAATAAGAAGATTTTGGATAAAACCTAGTGCAACAGATCCTAGATGTAGTAACCTTATGTGTCTTTCTTTTTTTCATGTAATACCGCTCTGATATCAATTGTTAGGATAAACTATCCTCTCTCAGATACGCGTGGCCGCTAGTAATTAGCCAAGCAATAAGGAACAATCTCCTAGGATCAACATGGAAGCAAAATAATGGATTCAAGAGAAAAGAGAGAAAAAGAGCATAAGAATTTTTCGAGAGAAAAAAGCTTTATTCAATGAATTCAGCATCATATACAATCTTGACCTATTTTCAGTATTTATACTTTACAAAAGAGTCAAGCTTCAAGCTCATAGAAAAAAATTTTAAAAAATTTTCATCAGAACTTGAGCTTTAGGAGCATTGAGGGGGGCATAGTTGCGGAACCTTCTGGGAGGAGGACTTCTTTGCGCCCTTCTATCGGAGCTTCCTTGATGACGAGCTCGAGGAGGAGTTTGCGCTCACTTGTGCTCGAGGGGAGTCCGTGAGTGCGGCCGAACTTCACTCAGCCCTTCATTGATGGTAGATCTATTACACTCGTCTCTCCTACGATTTTTTTATCCTTCAACTTGAAGGCTTCTTCCACACAAGCATATCTCTTGGCCCGAGCTAGCAGATAGACAAAGTTCCTGGGGTACTTCTTCTCCAAGAAAAATAATAAATCATTCTTCTGAAGGCTATCCTTGAGTGCCGCCATTACAACAGACTGGTCCAAGTTCTGGACCTCCAATGCCACAGCGTTAAATCGGATGACATAAGCTCGGATGGATTTTTCCACCTTTTGCTTGACATTCATCAGAGAATCCAAACCTCGGTGCGAACATCGACTGCTGACGATGTGAGCCACGAACTGATGGCTCATCTGATCAAAAGAGAAGATCGTACCTGATTTCAATATCGAGTACCAATTTCTTACTGCTTCCTTTAAGGTAGATGGAAAAGCTCGACATAATATAGCATCTGGTGCACCATGGAGTAGCATCATGATCCGAAAGACCTCTAGATGATCAATCAGATCGGAGGTTCCATCGTAGCTTTTAAATTAAGGGAGCTTGAAGTTCGGCAGAACGGGCTCTTGCATAATTCGAGGAGAGAAAGAAGGGTCGGTGTGGACATCGTCATGATGAGCTGGGATGATGCGGTCGAGCTCCTCAATCCATCGATCCATCTTTCATAGTTTGTGATTGAGGACGTCATCTCGATCACAGACCTTCAAGGGCTTCCGACTATAGATAGGGAAGGTCTTCTCTAGAGGGAAACCATGATCCAAACTTAGATCCTCTGCTCTCTGTTTCTCCTTTCCAACAACGACGAGCATGCTGGCCTAAATGCTCTTCCTCGGAGTCGATTTCTGACATATTGACGGTGGGTTTCCTAGCGGAGTCGCCACCGGGGGCTGCCGCATGGCCTGCACCATCTCGGTGAGGTCCTAAACCCACTGCATCAATAGGTTGACCTACTCTAGATCTACCATGGCTGTCGATGGAGGAGAAGGTTGAAGAACCGATGATGGGGTAGGAGTGGATGGATCTAGCTTGGATCGGATGGCAGACGTGGTAGATCTTCGGATAGTCACCTTCTTTTGAGGTATTTCTTGAGATTGAGGGAGAGGATGGAGATGAATCTTGGAGAAGAAGATCGGCAGGATCGACTGAGCACTCCTTTAAGAATAAGGGAGCCTCAAGAACAGGCCCTCCTTCTAGCGTCAATTCTGTTGGTGCAGAATTTGATTGACGCTGGATCGAGCTAAAGTTGAGAGAGATGAGGTCACCGTCGGTGACCTATAAAATAAAGTTTCATCCGAAGTCGATAGTGGTGGCTCTGGTGGGACCCTCCGACGATCAAGTCAGCTTTTCTGGCCAACAAAAATGGATGTGCTCAGCGACGGATGCCCGGTTAGAGTTTTGGAAGGAGAAGCGAGAGCTCTGGTGGGACCCTCCGGCGATCAAGTCAGCTTTTCTGCGCCAACAAAATGGAGTTGCTCAGGCGAGAGCTCGTAGAGTTTTGGACAGGAGAAGAGAGCTTACGTAGTCCCTTAGAACAAACTCGTACTCTGCTCGCAGACGGTCCCCTTTTTCTTATAGCGTTGCAAGCTTGCGTATATCTCATGATGTTTTTAGCTAGCGATTGACTTCTCCACTCCGGTCTGACAGCATATAGCTCGCCTCGATATATGTGTGACGCCGCTCATCTTGAGATCTGATGCGGACGTCTAGTTCATGGCAGGATAGGCGGCATCCGCCCTCAGCCCCTAGCATTCGCCTGATAAATGCTAATTGATGGGTCGATAGCACTCGCTACTTCCTAATACTGCGAATCCTGCTCGACCTGCCCTGCAGTGGACTGATAGTGATGGCCGCAGTCATCTTTGATACTGTGATGCTTGCACATACGGACCAGCTGCTTGCATGTGTCAGGTGTGTATAGAGGCGCTTCTGTTAACGGTTATCTAATCTACTTCCCGACAGAAGTGCTTGAACTTTCAAAGGAATACTGCTAGGCTGAGTAGGACATCCACAGCGAAGAAACCGTCTAGTTAAGACCGAAGTCGCCTCTGAGAGCCGAATTCGGTTCTCATAGCGCAGTCCCGTACTCAATGCGAGAACACGTCTCAAAAGAGAGTATACCGGCTCCTCGTATAGGTTCATTTCAACTCAAAGGAGGAACGTCATTGAGGAGTCCTGTACTCTCCGTTAGTACAGGTCCAGGACCAAGTGAAGCACTGCTGTTAGGCGAGCGTGACGTCTGCTGCCTGCACCAGCAAAGCTCCTGTGATCTCGCAGTAACGATCACGAAGTCTGAGGTAACGACGTTGCTCCCTGGTAGATGCTGCTCGATACAGCGAACTCCTCAAGCCATACTCGGGAGTTTCGACCTGACAATGGTCGGTGCTCTGCGGTATGCGCCTGCTGAGAAGTTGCTCCGCATCTGATCCATTCAATAGGGTCTGACTCTGACCTGGAATCGTCGATCTTAGCGCCTCCTTCGATCGTTGTCGAGCAAGTTAGATCTCTCGGTCATAATAAGGGTGTTCGATCTGGCTCTGATCCATTTGGAGAGTTTGGGCTGGCTCTTGAAGGAAGTCATCGGCTTCAAGGCTCATCGCCGTCCTATAAAAGCTCGCTACATCTGTATACACTAACCGATAATCTATCTAGGCTAGATCATCTACTAAACTTCGACAGCGCCTGAGTGTGCGGTCCTAACAGCGTTTATCTCCCAACACAGTGTCCATGTTAAGTAACAGTAAGCGCTTTAGACAGCATAACTCTCCATATCCCTTCCTAATACTATCGAACACAACGTTCGTAAGGGCCGTCGCTCTCATTTTAGGACTAAGATGAGTAGGAAGAGGCTCTGACAATGGTCTCTCATCCTGTAGGCCCCCACAGTCCATTAGAACAATATCCATGTTGAGAAAGCCCTCGTGCGTCATATAACGTGCAGCAATTATCACACCTGCGACATCGGCCCTCTCACTTCATTCCTCTAGTGATCTGAGCATATGGGGCCGACAGCAGAGCCTTCGATGCATCTATCTAACATATCCTTATGTGCGACCCACAATGCTCGCTTCTAGGCTAGATCAGTGGAGCCTGAGAACGCTTCAGCTTGCACGCAGCCAGCCTACCTAATATTGAGCCACCAAGTTGAATACCTCATAATAGGCATACTTCGCGTCTTGCCATCTATAACGATACTGTGAATCAGCGAGAAGTCTCCTGATATACTAGGCGAGCTCCTTATATGCTTGCCCACCACACTGCTACCTCATTATCGGAACTAGGTCTAGTATGAACTCCTCTGGCCTAGATCGTGGCCAGCAAAGATTGAAGGTCCTGTCGTTTTTCTCTTAGAGTCCCCGATCGATCGGGGCGAGACTCGCGCTGGAAGCTAATGTGTCCCATCGTATCTCATTCCCACAGATCCATCGCATAATAATGAGCATGGATACGGCAGATCTCTCTAGTCCTAACGTGGAGCAAGAGTCCGAAGGCCTCGTTCATTTTTAGATAAGAGTAGGCAGTCATCAGCAGGTGCCTGTACAACCTGGCATCCGACTATGTTGCACAGCGTGCCCCGACTAGCCCTGCATGTGAGGATACAACGCGAGAACCCCGTCGCCGTCTAACTGCTGAGAGTCAAGTATCAACTCATAGCAGGGCTCTCATTCTTTTTACGAACCGAGGATATGTGGAGGTGGAGTCCCACCCTAACAACTAGCTCTCTTATTCATTATGCCCTCATAGTCCATTCAGGAATAGAGGATCGAACCACTTCGTCCTAATACAGTGCCACTATAATATTACTATCAAAACTATATTTAAAATTAATAAAATAAAATTAACTATCTTTATTTACACAATAAATATTGTTTATTATTTATTGTAGGAGAAAGAAGGGCCCACCAATGGAAGACTTTATTTTTCTAGTTCTGATGATAAAAAAATTTCAGGCCAAAATGGACTTTCAAACGAGCCCAGAAATCGAATTTCAAAAAAAAAAAAAAAAACCGTCGACGCAACGCTGACGTTCAGAGATGACAGTCAGCATTTTGCCAGCGCACCGATGGACATCTTGAAGGGTATTTTGAAATTTCACAGCAAGAGGCACACGCTTCTATTGGCTGAAGGAATGCGGCAGTTACATGCAACACCGGTCTCGCGCACGGTCCACGGAGGGTAATTTGGAAATTTGGTTGACTAACGGACGTTTTCACTAAGCTTGATCGAATGGACGAGACAAGAAGGCGCTGAATGGATGACATTCGTAGCTCTCGATCGAAGATCCAACGGCTGAGATTTCATCCCGACCATTAAACTATAGATCTGGAAGCCCTTCCTTCAACCGACTCGGATGTGCCCTAGATCTCACTTCCAGTGGCTGATATTTAAATCCGACTTCATCTGAGTCTATTTTCTTTAAGGTCTTTTTGGTGACAGTCATCTGATGTGCATTTTCTGACGGTTTGCCTCATATCACTTACATCCTGTAACCGGTTCAGATAATTACCCAGATCTAATTTTGAGCTTATTTTGGAAGTCTAAAACCTGAACTTTACCTTGATTGATTTTGGAGGAAAAATCAAATTTTCATCTATAAAAAACCTTATGTTTGTCGTGAGAACATAATAAAACAGAATTAGTAGAGAACGACACGAGACGAGGCAACGAGGCGAGGAAAGAGTGATGAGAGGCGAGACCAAGGACAGAATAGATGAGACAAGAGAGAGGGAGAGAGGATTAACAAAACAAAAATGTGTATTTATGAGAAAATCCAGAGTCTCTGACTCTTCTCTCCATGACCTTATCACGACAAGACAATCGATCAAAGTAGCTCTCTTCTTCTCTCTAATATATCCACATGCCACTGAGCAGCAGTATCTAATCTCTAATATCTTATAATACGCAAACCATCTTCTCCGAGAATCCTTTCAACAATAAAATAGTATTTTATTACTGTTTCTTGAATGTTCACCATGAACACATAATTTTTCGTTCCTACCACCGCTAGTCAAAGAAACTCTCCCTCTTAACTAGTTACGGTCATATTTAAATATATATAACAACTCGCAGCGTATAACTATCCTCTTACACTGTGGGGGGAGTGGAGTATTATAATATCGGCTTACTGTTGTCGTTGGGCATCTCTGTTTATATATATAGGTCAACTCACGTGTTTAAATCTTATTATATATTATATGTCTCTCTATCTTACGATAGAAAAGAAGATGATATATAGAGAATAGAGATGATAATATCGTCGGCTATTTATTTAGGGGTTTACTTGCATACTATGTGCGTGCGGACCAAAGGATAATAATAATATAATAGTTCTGCTTAGATATAGGAGAGAGAGTAGAAATAAGAATAAATCACACTCCACACCCATCATATGACACTCTCACTCATCTAATAAACTATAGTGTGAGTGGGTATAAACACTCTCACTCCCTAATACTCCCTCTTTTAATTAAATAATCTTTTACATTGTATTTTTTTTTTATTTTCTTTATTTCCTTTCACTTCTCATAAATTCGATCTCTAAATATAAAGCATAGAAAAACTTTTCAGTACTTGTTTTCCAATCCTCTGGGACGATACTCTACTCATTCACTTTATCTACTTGATCACTGGTGACTTGCCATAGCTATAAAATTAGCACGCATTTAAGTTTTTTAGGATGCCGGTTACTGAAAAGATTGTGTCTAAAATAATATTTTGTAAATTTTGATCACTAGGCACTTTACTTCTTAGAATTTATTTTTAATCTTTTTATTATTAAACTTTTTTTTTTGTGCAATGACAACATTACTGAACATAGTAACTTACTACCTTCTAGATCCAGAAATTGAAAAGAAACCATTAGAAGGACTACAACAAGAGAGAAAACATGGCAGCTAAGATCTAACGACATCAATCTAGGAGTGGATATGGGCGACCTAAGGACAGCATGAAGCTATTCGACCAGTGCATCGTTCATTAAATGATTACATCACACCATCTGTAGCCGATGCAGCTTCGAGCATCAGGAGACCGCCTGTTAGATATATATGCCCTAGAAGCCAGAATTGGCTGACACTTGTAATACACTTCTAGGGGCAAAATTGTAATTTTGACTATAATTAATGAAATGGGTTATTTTCTATCACACATGTGTATATTTAGTGTCTGTCGCTACATCCTTTGATTAATGGTAATGATAATGTCATATTTTCTAAGAGTGAAAAATTTAAGACATGAATCAATCATTATTAACTCCATTAAACAGCTCCCTTACCATAGGACATTCACGAGGATTGGTGATTGCATCGGAAGGTTGGTGTAACGACGCTTTCTCTTTAGTAAGATGAGTCTGGAGTCTACGGTGTGGAGACACCGGAGCTGAGAAGTACAGGTACTCGTGTAAAGAGAACGAGGGCACTGAGCGTGACACCCTCGAGGTTCAGTCATTAGGGAGTCTACCTTCTCGTCAATGGACTGACTCGATGCTGCAGTAGTTTGTCTGGTTTCTTTGACCTGAGATGCTATCGGCAGTTCACCCTTTGAGGGTGTTATAGTTTGACTTACACCATACTCGGTCTCCTAGCCATATGAAACCCTGAGGTGTTATGTTATGGCTGTGACATGTTCATTGTAGGAACTGGATTGCCATCAAGATGGGATCTATCTACCTCGGTGGTAGAGGAGTAGCCCTATGATATCATGAGAATCAAGTCCTGAAGCCCAGGCCATGCAGAGGAAATAATAGAAAAGAGTTTTCTATTTAGATTTTCACACTGGACTCGAATCGCAATGATTACATCATATTGACAGAGACTAGTGGTTTGACGAAGTTCACCTTAACCCTAATCTGATCGGGGCTCAAGATAGAAGAACTGAATCACACAGGTAGCTGGCACCAAGAGGTTTGCATTAAGCTCTGATGGGTTGCCACCAAACTGCTAGGTGTCCACTGGTGGATTTTGGGGAGCAATAGAATGATTAAGATGATCGGATCATTTCTAGCTGTTTCGAATCAAGAAGAGTTCTGATCCAATCGAAAGGAGTTTCGATGATGTCTATGATAGAGATCATGACATATCCATTACCCTACAAGAACTGAACCTAACTGGGTCACACAAAACCAAGGGTTTGAGGTCTGTGATCATCAATTTGAACTGATTCTAGTTCAATTGATCTGAATGAGATTCAATTAGGTTCAAGGAAATCGTGCTAGGCACTCGATTGAACCTAACGTTCTTCTTTACTATCATAAATTAAGTTGTCCTGACTGAGCAAAGGAGTTTATGTGCTCAATCAAGGCCTTCATATGTCTGATCTGGAGGTTGG
Organism: Cocos nucifera; assembly: GCA_006176705.1. NCBI lineage: Eukaryota > Viridiplantae > Streptophyta > Magnoliopsida > Arecales > Arecaceae > Cocos > Cocos nucifera. The sequence goes on along the minus strand of QRFJ01000715.1, from coordinate 184,352 downwards.
TCCAAGTCAGAATAGGTGTCTTATTTGTAAGACATACTGCCATTTTTGGTCACCTAACCCACCATGCATTTCTTGTTTCTTTTGACTTTTGGTCAAAAGTCTACCTTTGACTTGGTCAAAACATTGACCATTGACTTGACTTTTGACCACATTGCATGCACCTATTGGAAGCTTGGTGGGCTTGTCCACCTGCCCAGAACCTGGCAAGGAGAAGGGCGGCACGCCAAGGGTGGCAGTGAGCCAAGTAGGAGGCGCCTAGGAGTCCTTGTTGGACAAGGGACTCCACCTCCCTTTAGGATTCCAATTAGAGTTCTACTAAGAATCCAGTTGGACTGGTCTTAGGCACCCTCTTAAGGAGGGAATCCAGGGGTCTCTTTTTTTCAAACCAATGCAGATTTTGATCTGATTTCACGAAAAGGGTTGTGATTGGTTTGAGAGGAAGAGGAGTTGGATCACAAGAGGTCTATAAAATAAGACCCTGCGCCCAAACCCTAATCCTACGTTGAAGTCAAAGTCTTATTGAAAGAGATTTCCCACGTCCAAGGCGCCTCTTCCCCTCCTTCTCCAGCCATACTCCTCTTTCTCCCCTTGCTCTCCACGTCCAAAGTGTTTTGGACCTAGTTTGGTGCGATTCAGATCAAGGAAAGGCGATCAAAAAGCAAGAAGGCGCGCATGCTGCAAAAAGGACGACTTGCAGAATCTTCAAAAGGTTTTAGATCCTCCAAATCAGATCCAGATCTGATTTTTGGAGTGTGATAGAGAAGAAGAGGTTCTCCAGATCCAGCCCGAGTGCAGATTACGGGTAGAGGCCAGGCGGGCCACTTGCGTGCTTGATCCAGAACCTTCCGCTGCAAACAGGATCATCAACAGGGTAATAGGATTACCCTTATTCAGGGTAAATTGAAATGTGATTTTAATTTATTCCTTTTCATCTTAATTGTTTATTTAATATAATAAGAATCAGATCTAAAGCATCCCTGATCTGATACAGATTCTAAGAGAAAAAATTTTTGAAAACTAATCCTTATCTGATCAGATCTGAACGAACCTGGTCAGTGGAATCAGGATTCCCTTCATCAGGTGGTATCAAGCCATTGTTTACTAAAATGTTTAGATCTGATTTTAATTTTATTTTAATTAAAAATAACGTGATTTCAGATGTCACATGAAGATGTGATTCAAGATCTAAATCAAGAAAAATTAAAATTAAATGATTTGGGATCTAAGAACATTGAAGATATGCATGACTAGTTTTCTAGATAGAATAGTTCTAAGTAGAATAGTTTTGCATGTCTTTAATTTAATATGATTAATCATATTTTAGATCTTCTTATTTACTTTTTCTGATATTTATAAAAGTGTTATAATAACATCTGATAAACAGCAAAAAAGAATTATTTTTAATTTTAAATGATCATATGAGATATGATAGATGCATGACTAGGACTAGTTGTAAATTATAATAATTGTCTAGATTAGAATTTATTTTGATTTAGATCAATTAAATCTAATTTTTTAAGATTATTATATGATAATTTAAGAGCTGAAAACATGCAATGATATGATACATGAAGATGATAATGCAAATATTTGCTTGGTTAGATCTAAATTTGTATATGAGATATATTGATAATAGATTATAACTGTTTTGTAGATTACCATGTTCCTGATTCAAGGCGTTCCTCTTGTCCGTTCCGGTCATAAGAACGAAGAAGGGTTTATAAAGGCCCTCTCTTCCCATTCGATGGGGTGTTCTTATGACGTGTATAGGGGTGCTGGTGTTCGTCCTTAATCAGAAACCAAAAACTTTTACTTTCTGGCAAAACCCTTAAGATCCTGGGAAACCCTAGGAATTATTGTGCATATTTTGTTTAATTGAACCCAACTTTAATTAAGAATTAAGTTTATGGAATATTAATTAGGTCTAAAATTGAGAAATTTCAGATCTAAGGACATATTCATTAATACTGGTTCGGGCTTGGGTTAGCTCAATTAGGTCTTCTAAGCGGTTGATCAAACCGAATCAAGAGTTGTTAGATGGGATTCAACAATGCTTAAATTGACCAAACCTAATTAGGATTAAGTCTGGGTCAAGATCGAGTCACGATCAAGCAAGACCTAGTTGGCTCAGAGGTTAGATTCTGGATTTGTAGGCTAACCCAATTTGGTTCTGACTCAATAATTTGGGTGTCTAAGGTAAGTTGGCACCAGACGACCGACTGGTTTTAATGAAGGCTACTCGACCTGATGCGTTCTTCGTGCGAGTTACGGCATATGCCTTCCACCGGTCTCAGCTTACCTGGCCATATCTGGTTGACACAGTTCTGATCTGAGAGTGGTCAATAATCCGAGCTGACCCATGCCACTAGTGGTTTAGTCATAATTGTTATGACTAAGCCAAGTCTAGTTTAATGAAGACCTGAATCAATTTCTCCCTAAGAAAAGATTAACGTTCGACGGTCTTCCACCATTGTTAGACGTGCGGGCCCTTCACCGGGGCGTTGATGTTCTCGGCTGGATACCAGTGGCTCTCAGTGCACCGGGGAAGACGCAACCAATGTCTATTAGGCATTGGATGCTATGGGCTGGAGGATGGTTCGGGCTCAATATTCCATTTCCGCAGATACGGTAGAGAGACCCAATTAGGAAACCCAATCTATGCAAATGGGTGTGTCTGACTTAACTAAGGAGTGGATCAATATTTCCGATACGGTGAGAGTCATGAATTAGGACCAAGTTTGGGTGCACCATGATTAGAGAATCATTGAACAGAAGCGAGTTGTTCACTCATTGGCAACCATCACCAATAACTGTGTATGAGGTGATGAGTCAGTTGGTGAGACGCATCACCACCCACTAGGAAATCATCAATCGCGGAGATTTCTCGCATTCATACAGAGGGAGTGTAGGATCCGAGAAATTATGAGCTAATTTGTTTAAAAATAAAATCCCTAAACAATGGTCAAGTCCAAAAAATTACAGTATCTAACTAGAATCTTTGACTCTCTAAGCAGGAAGATGTCTGCGTCCAACCCACTGCACGTATTCCTAGGAACACACATAGACTGACTGGACCCAATTATAAAGATTGGCTCAGGTAACTACAAAATTGTTTTGGATCGTTCAGAAAGAAGTTGACACATGTTTTGGACCATGACCCTCCCACTCTTACCAGCTTCGTCCATCCACTGAACAGAGAGCGTCTCTGGGAAAAATGGGATTGACGAAGACAATAAGGCCAGACTACCTACAATTTTGGGGCTCGATGTCTTGAATGAGGCTTCCAGCGCCAACATGAAGATATCGGGACTTGCTCGAAGCCAAAGTGTTGGACTCACCTGCAGGAAGAAGTTTGGTGAACCAGACTAGCGCGTCGCGCAGCCAAATATCAAGTCAACGAACGAACTTTTTAAGGCTAAGACTTGCGGTGAGCAGTGCATACTGAACTTCTCATACAGTAAGGCGACTGACAATGGACAAGTACAGGTCCAAGACTCACTGATACTGGATGAAGACGCGTCGCCCTGACAATGATCTGAAGGACATGCGAAAGAGCTTGAGAAGCTCGGTGTAGTTGGACTTGGAACTTGCAGAATATATTATTCTCATCCATTGACTGATGCATATGGCAATTCATCATGAATTACCAACAATGCATAACTTCAGAAATTCCTTGACACGGTATAGATGAATATGCTGGTTTACCGCTAGCTTTCTATGAAAGGTTCTAAAGCGCTCACGTTCTTGCTATGGGAACGGACTTCTTTCCAAAAGAAAGTCTTATGGAAAGAAAAAGGAAAGTCTGTTTTTGAAAAAGCAAAAGTAGAAGGATCAAAGAAGAAGAGCAGAACCGAAGAAGAAGGTTGATGGCAAAGGAACAGTGTTTCCATTGCAACAGCGTACGCCATTGGCAAGCGGAAAACGCCCTACTTACCTGCCCAGCCCTAAAAGAACACAGAAGGAAGGTCCTTACTGGAGGTATGCTCATTATTCGAGCAAAACGTGAATGCCAATACGACCAGGGATAGTCCAAACGATAGATATCTTAGGCACGCTGTGAGGAGGTTGAGTCATGAATGTGAGCAGAAAGTGTAGGATGTAAAGAGCAAGATTGGGGGGAGAGAAAAGATGGGCGTATTGAGTCCAGTTGACTTTTGAGTTCATATCCAACTTTGTGAATCTTGTCTTCAAGGCAAAAAATGACTTCACAACTCTCCTGTTGGACAATGGGGAAGAGTGGCCACAACTTCTCCTTTGCTACTCATATGACTGGTGTGCGGGCCCGCATCAGAGCTGTGTGCCGAGGCTAGGAGGCAATTTGTCTGACCTCTTCTATTACCGGCTGACCGTGGCTCATTCCGCTGTCTACCGGGTTAATGGTCAGTGTATTCATGAGACTACAAGCCTGAAGCTTGTTTGAAAAGTTTCAAAGAATCAGACATGCAGAAAGCTACCTATTGGGTGTAAATGGATCTTCAAGAGAAAGATTGGTGCAGATGGGAAATGTGGAGACATTCAAGGCTAGACTAGTGGCAAAAGGTTATAGTCAACGCGAAGGCATTGACTATCAGGATACCTTTTCCCCAGTAGGCTATGCTAAAATCCATCCGCACATTGCTTGCTGTTGCAGCCTATTTCGATTATGAAATATGGCAAATGGACGTGAAAACGGCATTCCTTAAATGGATATCTTGAGGAAGATATCTATATGGAACAGCCGCTAGGTTTCACATCCAGTGATACTGATCACAAGGTTTGCAAGCTGCAAAGGTCCATATATGGACTTAAGCAAGCATCTCGGAGCTGGAACACTCATTTCAATGATGTGATCAAAAAGTTTGGTTTCATCAAAAATGAAGAGGAACCATGTGTTTTCAAAAGGGTCAGTGGGAGCGCTGTTGTCTTCCTCGTATTGTACGTGGATGACATCCTCCTTATTGGGAATGATATTCCCATGTTGACATCAGTCAAATATGGTTGTCCAAGGAATTCTCCATGAAAGACCTAGGTGAAGCATCCTTTATTCTAGGAATTAAGGTCTATAGGGATAGACCGAATAGGATGCTAGGACTTTCACAGAAGATGTACATAGAGGAAGTACTAAAGAGGTTTAGTATGGAAAACTCTAAGAGGGGATTAATACCCTTCAGACATGGTATTCATCTTTCCAAGAAGATGTGCCCTAGCACACCTGAGGAAATAGAATGCATGAGCAAGATCCCTTATGCTTCTGCAATAGGGAGCCTCATGTATGCCATGCTATGTACACGACCTGATATAGCCCATGCTGTGAGTGTCACAAGCAGATATCAGTCAAATCCAGGTGAAGAACACTGGACTTCTGTGAAATGTATCCTTAAGTACTTGAGAAGAACTAAGGATATGATGTTGGTCTTTGGTAATGGAGAACTCCAAGTCCAGGGATACACAGACTCGGATTTCATGTCCGATATAGATGATCGAAAGTCGACATCTGGGAGTCTGTTTGTGTGCAATGGTGGTGCTGTTGGCTGAAAGAGTTCCAAGCAAAGTGGTGATACCACCTCATCCACGATTACCTTGAAAAGGGTTATGTCGAGGTCAAGAGAGTCAACTCCACAGATAATGTGGCAGACCCACTTACAAAGCCGTTGGGCCAGCAGAAGATCGAAGCCCACCTTGAGAAGATGGGACTTAGACTTGTAGCCAATTGGCTTTAGGACAAGTGGGAGATTGTTAGATATATGTGCCCTAGAAGCCAGAATTGGCTGACACTTGTAATACACTTCTAGGGGCAAAATTATAATTTTGACTAAAAGCAATAAATGGGTTATTTTCTATCACATATGTGTATTTAGTGTCTGTGATACATCCTTTGAGTTAATGGTAATGATAATTCATATTTTCAAGAGTTGAAAATTTAAGACATGAATAATCATTATTAACTCATAAATTGCTCCCGACCATAGGATCATCACGAGGATGGTGATTGATCCGGAAGGTTGGTGTACAATCGCTTCTCTTTAGTAGATGAGTCTTGAGTCTACGGTGTGGAGACACCGGAGCGAGAGTACAGGTACTCGTTAGAGAATGAGGGCACTGAGCGTGACCACCTCGAGTAGTCATTAGGGAAGTCTACCTTCTCGTCAATGACTGACTCGATGCTGCAGTAGTGTGTCTGGTTCTTTGACCTGAGGTGCATCGGCAGTTCACCTTGAGGGTGTTATAGTTTGACTACACCATTACTCGGTCTCCTAGCCATATGGAACCCTGAGGTGTATGTTGGCTATAGCATGTTCATTGTAGGAACTGGATTGCATCAAGATGGAATCTATCTACCTCGGTGGTAGAGGAGCAGCCCTATGATGATCATGAGAATCAAGTCCAGAAGCCCATGGCCATGGCAGAGTGAAATAATAGAAAGAGTTTCTATTTAGATTTTCACATTGGACTTGAATCGAATGATTACATCATATGACAGAGACTAGGGTTTGACGAGTTCACCTTAACCCTAATCTGATCGGGGCTCAAGATAGAAGAACTTAATCACACAGGTAGCTGCACCAAGAGGTTCGCATTCAGCTCTGATGGGTTGCCACCATATACTGCTAGGTGTCACTGGTGGATTTTGGGAGCAATTAGAATGATTTAGATGATCGATCATTCTAGCTGTTCGAATCAGAAGAGTTCTGATCCATCGAAAGGAGTTTCGATGATGTCGATGATAGAGATCATGACATATCCCATTACCATACAGAACTGAACCTAACTGGGTCACACAAACAAGGGTTTGAATCTGGTGATCATCAATTGAACTGATCTAGTTCAATTGATCTGAATGAGATTCAATTAGGTTCAAGAAAATCGTGCTAGCACTCGATTGAACCTAACGTTCTTCTTTTACTATCATAAATAAGTTGTCCTGACTGAGCCAAAGGAGTTTGTGCTCAATCAGAGGCCTTCATATGGTCTGACTGGAGGTTGTCCAAGTCAGAAAAGGTTGTCTTATTTTGTAAGACATTACCTGCCATTTTTGGTCACCTGCCATTTCTTGTTCTTTGACTTTGGTCAAAAGTCTACCTTTGACTGGTCAAACGTTGACCATTGACACTTTGACTTTTGACCACATGTCATGCACCTATTGGAGAGTTGGTGGGGGCCTTGTCCCCCTGCCAGAACCTGGCAAGGAGAAGGGCGCACGCCACCCTAGGCGTGTGCCCAAGTTGGAGGCGCCTAGGAGTCCTTGTTGGACAAGGACTCCATCTCCTTTTTGGATTCCAATTAGAGTTCTACCTAAAACCAACTTTGACTGGTCTTAGGCACCCTCTAAGGAGGAATCCAGGGGACTTTATTCCCACCAATCAGATTTAGATCTGATTTCACAAAGGGTTGTGATTGGTTGGGAAGAAGAGGAGTTGGATCATAGCTAGTCTATAAATAAGACCCTGTACCCAACTCAGATAAGATATATGATGAGATCATAGTTTCCCTACGCCCCAAGGCTGCCTCTCCCCTCCCTCTCCATGCCAAACCACCTTCTCCCCTTGCTCTCCACGTCCAAAAGGAGTTTTGGACCTTGGTTGGTGCGATTCCAGATCAAAGAAAGGCGATCAAAAGCAAGAAGGCTGCGCTGCTGCAAAGGACGACTGCAGATCTTCAAAAGGAGTTTTGAAGATCCTCCAGATCAGATCTAGATTTGATTTTTGGAGGCATGATAGAGAAGAAGAGGATCTCCAGATCCAACCCGAGTGGATACTGGTAGAGGCCAGGCGCTTGCATGGCTAAGATCCAGAACCTTCCGCTGCAAATAGGATCATCAACAGGATAATAGGATTACCCAGATCAGATAAATTAAATTTGATTTAATTTATCTTTTAATTTTATTTTATTAAAATAATAAGAATCAGATCTGAAACATATCAAGATCTGATTAGGATCAAGAGAAAAATTTTGAAATATATCTCTTGATCTGATCAGATCTGAACGAATCTGGATCGAAAAATCAAGATTTCCCTTCAGTATCCTGGACACACATAGATTGACCGAACCTAATTATAAAGATTAGCTTAAGAACTACAAAATCATTTTAGGTTTCGAGAAGTTAACCCATGTATTGGACCAGGACCCTCCCACCTTACCAGCCCGTCCATCTGCTGAACAGAGAGCATCTCTGAAAAAATGGATAGACGAAGATAATAAGGCCAGATATTACATGTTGGGCTCGATGTCTGATGAGCTCCAGCGCCAACATGAAGATATCATGACTGCTCGCCAAATGTTGGCTCACCTGCAAGAGATGTTTGGTGAACAGAGTCGCGCAGCCAAGTATCAAGTCACGAAATAACTTTTTAAGGCTAAGATGCGTGATGGGCAGTCAGTCCAAGATCACTGTCTGATGATGATCAAGGACATGGAAGAGCTTGAGAAGCTCGGTGTGAAGTTAGACTTGGATCTGCAGAATGATATTATTCTGCAATCCTTGACTGATGCATATGGGCAATTCATCATGAATTACCACATGCATAAACTTCAAAATTTCTTGGCCGAATTAATGAATATGCTGGTCACCGCTGAGCTTTCTATGAAAGGTTCTAAAGGCTCAGTTCTTGCTATGGAATGGACTTCTTCCAAAAGAAAGTCTTCTGGAAAGAAAAAGAAGTCTGCAAAAAGCAGAAGGTGGAAGGAGCAAAGAAGAAGAAGGCAGAGCCGAAGAAGAAGGCCGATGTCAAAGGAAAAGTGTTTCCATTGCAACAGCGACGGCCATTGGAAGCGGAACTGTCCTACTTACCTGGCCACCCTGAAGAACAAGAAGGAAGGTCCTTCTGGAGGTATGCTCGTTATTGAGTCTAACCTTACGATTTCTTCTGCATCCAGTTGGGTGCTTGACTCTGGTTCTAGTGCTCATCTGTGCACTTCCATGCAGGGTCTTGAGGATAGCAGGAGGCTGAGGGATGGAGACATGATCCTACGCATCGAAAATGGAGCAAGAGTTGCTGCAGTAGCCGTGGGAACATACCCTCTTCGATTACCATCTGGTTTAGACTTAGTTTTGAAAGACTGTTATTATGTGCCTGCAGCTAGCAGGAATTTGATTTCTGTTTCATGCTTAGCACTAAGAAGGCTATGTGATTACCTTCTTTAAGGACCATTGTAACATTCTTTATGAAAGAAATAAAATTGCAAATGGTTTCCTTATTAATGGTCTTTATCAGCTACATATTGATGTACCTATTCTAACTATCGAGCAAAACGTGAATGCCAAACGACCTAGGGATAGTCCAAATGATAGATATCTATGGCACCTGAGATTAGGTCATATAGCAGAAGATAGGATCAACAAATTGGAGAAAAATGGGCTATTGAGTCCATTGACTTCCGAGTCATATCCAACTTGTGAATCTTGTCTTCAAGGCAAAATGACTAAACTCCCTTTTGTAGGACATGGGGAAAGGGCCACAGATCTCCTTGCCCTAGTACATACTGATGTGTGCGGCCCATTTGATGTGCCGATGTGTGCGGCCCATTTGATGTGCCGGCTAGAGGCAATTTTGTCTACTTCATTACCTTTACCGATGATCTGTCTAGGTATGGGTATGTGTATCTTATGAGACACAAGTCTGAAACTTTTCTTTTAAGAAGATCGCCTTATATATCTTTAACTTCTTCCAATAAAAGTATTAATTTATTAATTAATTTATATTAATTTTTAAGAATTATTAATCAATTTATATATAATTTTTGAAAAAATTCATATTTTTATTAATTAAAAAATTAATTAAAAAATAATAAAAAATAATAAAAATTAAAAAATAAAATTTTATTATCAATAGAAAGAGCTCATTTTTTTGATCACAACGAAATAAATTTCAAGTAAAACGGAGCTAAAATGGAAAAGATATGAATTTTTAAAAAATATAAAATAAATAAAAATTAAATAAAAAAAGAAAATGGCTCAGCCGGCTCCGCAAGCCGAGCCACCAAGCCAAGCCAAGCCATCAAAGCCGACTCAGCCATTGAAGCCATCAGCCGGTCCACGATCCAGGCGTGGACCGCCAGCTCAGCAAAATCCGGCGAATCAGAGCTTGCCACGTGGTGGACCTAGACCCTTAAAGGGTCTACAGAAATTTATCGCGGCTCACAAGGGTAATCTTAGTCATTTTCACTCGGCGACAGAAGCGTTGATTGGTTGCGGTGTGCGGTGCGGCCGGTCTACGCGGTCCATGGGAACAGTGATTGCGCGATCGGACGGGTGCGGTTGATTGCGGTTAAGATCGGACGGTCAGCATTTTTTTTCGATTGCCAATTTCACTCGGATCACCATCGGATGGCAGCGCCTGATTCCAGGCGATCGATCCGACGGTCCAGAATGCTCCCGACGGTGATCAAGACTCCCGAAGCGCATGATTTGCGGCCAGATTTCCTCGATCAAGCGCGATCCAACGGCCAGAATTTAATCCGACCCGATCTGAGGCTGATCTGCATCCGATTTTGATGATTTTTGGACCGTTGGATTCCTATTGAATAGGCCAGGATTTTATCAGATTTACCAGAGTCATATCAGAGCTATTTTGATTCAAATTTTATTCAGATTTTTATGATTACAAAGGCAATTAGTCCCATATTGCCTTTAGAAAAAATATCCAGCCCTCCTAGCTCTATAAAAAGGACCCTAGGCCTCCAAGAAATCAACATCTCCGATCAAGGTGAAGCTTTGGTACAGGGCGAAGCCAGGCTATGGGTTAAAGGCTGCTTCGAAGCAACGGGTGCCGAGAAGAAGAGCCGAGCTTCTACACCATCTTTCTGCCAATGCCGATCCAAGATCAGAGATCAGGCTATTTTTTATTTTATTAAAATTCTTTTTTTTAAATTTTATGTATTTAAATTCTAAAATTTTAATTAATTAAAATTTTAATAAAAAATTTCATTTTTATTTTTTTGCAATTTCTTAGCACTTTAAATTATTTTTCTTTATTGCTTTTTAATTTTATTAAGTAGATGCTAAGATCTAACTAGTAGATCTTAGTACCAAGTTTAAATTTCTGCACCTTTTAATTTTTTTTATTTTAGATCTTTTTTTGACTTTAATTTTTAAAAAAATCCTTTCTTTCTTTTCTTTTAAAAAAAAAAGATTTCAAATCTAAAATACACTACCTTCCCTGTGGATTCGACCCGACTCACTACTATCTACGCATTTTTCAATTAATTTTAAGAAGTCGGATTAAACTGATAAACACGGTGTCTTAACGACAACATCGCGTTCCTATCAAGTTTTTGGCGCCGTTGCCGGGGAAGGCAATAGATGCTATTAAATTTTTTTTGATTTCTTTGATTTTTTTTTAAATTAGCTTACTAATTTTTTTTTATTTATTTTGTAGAAAAGAAAAAAAAAAAAGAACAAGGAAGAAAGCATCAAACCTTTGGTGAGATCAATCCTAACCCTAGTCCTCTTTTCTTTTTATTTATTTATTTATTTATTTTATTTTTAAATTAATTTAAAAAAATATTTATTTAAACCTAATTAAAAGCCTCATGATAAGATTAGAAACCCTAACTGTTTAGAGCATGCATCATATTAGTTTTATTTTTATTTTATTTTTATTTTTTTTTTTTGGTGATTGCTGGAGGCAAGGTAAGCCTTTCAGAATTCAATTTAGTTACATGCATCTAGTTTAAATTGCATAGAACCCTTTGATTGAATTTTTTTTTTTTGCATATTCATATTAAATCAAATTAAGGGCACAACCCAATTAAACAAGATAAGGTGGGGATTTGATCACCCTTCCTTAGCCCACAAACAACCAACCAACATCCTGCATTGACCTAAGCCTTTAAATTAAAATCAATTAGACATCAACCCTAGGAACTCGAGCTCAATAGGACAAGGAATCCTAAGAGTTGAACCGGGTTAGGATAAGTCAATTTGACTGGTGTCTAGGAAAGTGGTTCAGGGATGACTGCGCCCGAAGGAAGGTGGTTTCTAATTGGTTCCGTTCGCTTACCTGGCCAAGCACAATTGGTGTCTAAGGCAAGCAACGGGGGGACTCCCACCGACCTTACACTTACCTGGCTAGTTGATTGGCTAATCCTACACTTGGAGGGCTTGAAGGTGACCTTGGCAGTTAGGAGCTGTCTAGATCTAGGATAACCCTTAGTCAGGATTGATTGACCAACTTGATTGCTAACCAACATCAAATCCTAATTAAACCTAATTCTTCTCTTTCTTCTTAGTTCTAGGACTCCTTAGGACCTCTTCTTTAGAACTCTTCTTTCTTTCTTTTACTCCTCTAAAAATAAAATAAAATAAAATAAAATAAAAATTAAATTAAACTAACTAAAAAATATTAAAAATAATAATTAAATTAAATTAAAATTAACAAATAAAATAATTAAAAAAATTAATTTTTAATATAATAAAATAATAAAAAAAATTAATTAAAAAAAAATTCTAAAATTTTTTTTGAACCATACATTAGGGTTACACTAATACATGCATGGTAGGAAATCACTTTTTCTGATTTAGTTGAACTTAATTGAATGGTTGATTCACATTAAACATAATAATGGCTAATATGAATCTAATTGTCCAAAAATTAGATAAAGTTGACCTTCTTGCTCAGAAAATAGATCAACTCCTAACCCTAGGTCAACAATCTCCTGCACAATTCACATCATCTTCTAATTATCAGGAGAATTATTCAATCTGTGCTAGTCCCAACCCATCATGTAAGTGAATGTCCTATGACTGCACAGTTTCCATATTTTATCCAAGAACAAGTTCAAGCTACTCAAGGATACTCCAAATTGATTAATGACCCATTTTCAAATTCATATAATTCAGATTGGAGTAACTTTAATTTTTCTTGGACATCCCAACAGACTCAGGCTCAGACCCAAATTTCACTTGAGCAAAATTATCAAAATAGATCCCAATATCAAAATTATGCCTATAATAATGGTCAGCCTAGTCAGTTTAACCAGCCATCATATTATAATCAGCCTTCATACCCACCTCCTCAACAGACCAATCTAGCTGATGATAGATTTAACCAACTTCAACAATTAATTCTAACTCAACAGCAATCTATCGCCAGACTAGAAGCTCAAATAGGATAATTAGTTGAGTCTAACATGAGGAGAGAACTAGATCAACTACCGAACCTACCAATTTCAAACAACCCACCTAATGACCACCAACCACCTGGATTAAATTATCAATCTAATGTTTCATCTAAGAATCTCCAATTTGAGAATACCAAAGTAATTCCTGAACTTAAAAGCTATAGGATTCTTATGGACCCATACCAAGACCAGGTGAGAGAGGCTAGTACTGATGCTAGCCAAAATAAAAATTTAGAGGAACTGGTTAGTACTGAGACTAACCACATAGAAGAACCCAAGCCAGGAATTAGTACTGATGCTAGTTCCAGTTTAAATGAGATAGAAATAAGGGAAAAAGAGAATAGATGATTTACCCGAGACTTATAAACCTAATGTCCTATTCCCTTCAACCCTAGAAGCTGGTTCTTCTTATAAAAATCAAAAGGCATGTAATGAAATGTCAATGGAGTTGTTTAAGCAGGATCACATTAATTTACCTCCAGAATTAAAACCGCCTTTAGTCACCATTCCAGCACCCATTGAATCAAACTTAACTCCTAAAACTCCATTCATGAGCATTTTAGAAGAAACAAATAGGAGAAATTCTTAATAAACATGGGTCTGAGAATGGAATCATAAATTATATCCCTAAAATTAACAAAGAATATATCAATAATGGGATTATAAATCAACTTTCTGAGATTGGCAATCCAAAACCATTGGAATTTGTCAATCCAATATTCGACACAGGATAGTGAGCTACATTGTGTCTGGCTGAAGACGGTAAACTTAGCGCTTGTTGGGAGGCAACCCAATATTTAGTTTTTATCTAATTTATCTTTTTAGTTTATTTTCTTTTTAGGATAATTTGAATAAGTTGGAGGGAGAGCTCAAATTTTTCAAAGGCATGTGCTGGACTAAATAAATATATACTGAGTTAGGTGTATTCTTTTATTACATCCTTTATTTTTTCTTCTCCATTGAGGACAATGTCGATTAAGTTGGGGGGAGAGAAAAATAAAAAAAATTTAAAATTTTAAGTCCTCGAAAAAGTTAGTATTTAGTATTTAGATAAATTATTATTAAAGAATCGAATTAAAACTAAGCATTTTAAAAGAAAATTGATGATGCACAGATTAGAATCAATCTATGAGATAATTGAAGTAATTAAAGTATTAATTCAAAAAATAAAGAGTTAAGTCTAGAACATAAAATTTTTTTGGAGCATTTCTAATTATTTCTACTAGCATCAAAGAAAAGTCTACTTTTTATAGGCTTGTGTAGGGTAACTATACACGTTTCTTCATAAAATTTATTTTAATAAAATAGTTTCCAAGTACTTCTCACTGACTGTAAGTAACCGGGCCTCTTTGCCTAAGCAAGCATTGAGAGTTTCGCATCAAAAGGTGGGAAGGGCAAAGAAGCTCGTTGTAAATTGCTAGTAAGCTAGTCTTAACTCGTAGCCTATTTGATTCGAGCTAGTAAGCCCGAGGGGTATTCTATACCTAGTGCCCTAAAGCCAACTGGTTTGGGAGTCATTGGCCCAAGACTCGCTACATGGATCAAATAGAAAGCTTAAGGAGTTAAGACACTCAATAGTGGTACAACGTTAAAAAAAAAAAAAAGGTAAAAACTTGGGAGTCATTGGCCCAAGACTCGCTACATGGATCAAATAGAAAGCTTAAGGAGTTAAGACACTCAATAGTGGTACAACGTTAAAAAAAAAAAAAAAAAAAATTGGAAAGTAACCGGGTTCCCGTTGCCTAAGTAAGCAATGATATTCGCATCAAAAAGTGGGCAATATAAAAATAAAAATTAATAAATGAAGGATGGAAGTAGCAATACACCTGTCTATATGAAAGTTTAGACAAATCAGAGATAAAAGTGGAGGATAATTTAGAAAAAGTTCTGAAAAATTTAAAATTTAATGTTCTTTACTTATATATTTTTCTATTGATAAGTATTAATACCCCAATGATATGTCTCATTTAAGCTCTACTGAATATATCAATATGGCCATTTTGAAAATTGCTTAGGTAAAATTCGAAACTCTAAAGTTAAAAGGTATTTAAAACTAAATTCTTTCTTTACTCGAGGACGAGCAAAGCTTAAGTTGGGGGGTGTGATAAGCATCATAAATTCATCCAATAAAAGTATTAATTTATTAATTAATTTATATTAATTTTTAAGAAATTATTAATCAATTTATATATAATTTTTGAAAAAATTCATATTTTTATTAATTAAAAAATTAATTAAAAAATAATAAAAAATAATAAAAATTAAAAAATAAAATTTTATTATCAATAGAAAGAGCTCATTTTTTTGATCACAACGAAATAAATTTCAAGTAAAACGGAGCTAAAATGGAAAAGATATGAATTTTTAAAAATATAAAATAAATAAAAATTAAATAAAAAAGAAAATGGCTCAGCCGGCTCCGCAAGCCGAGCCACCAAGCCAAGCCAAGCCATCAAAGCCGACTCAGCCATTGAAGCCATCAGCCGGTCCACGATCCAGGCGTGGACCGCCAGCTCAGCAAAATCCGGCGAATCAGAGCTTGCCACGTGGTGGACCTAGACCCCTTAAAGGGTCTACAGAAATTTATCGCGGCTCACAAGGATAATTTAGTCTTTTCACTCGGCAACAGAAGCGCTGATTGGTTGCGGTGTGCGGTGCGGCCGGTCTACGCGGTCCATGGGAACAGTGATTGCGCGATCGGACGGCTGCGGTTGATTGCGGTTAAGATCGGACGGTCAGCATTTTTTTTCGATTGCCAATTTCACGCGGATCACCATCGGATGGCAGCGCTCGATCCAGGCGATCGATCCGACGGTCCAGAATGCTCCCGACGGTGATCAAGACTCCCGAAGCGCATGATTTGCGGCCAGATTTCCTCGATCAAGCGCGATCCAACGGCCAGAATTTAATCCGACCCGATCTGAGCTGATCTGCATCCGATTTTGATGATTTTTGGACCGTTGGATTTCCTATTGAATGGCTGGATTTTATCAGATTTATCAGAGTCATAATCAGAGCTATTTTGATTCAAATTTTATTCAGATTTTTATGATTACAAAGGCAATTAGTCCCATGTTGCCTTTAGAAAAAAATATCCAGCCCTCCTAGCACTATAAAAAGGACCCTAGGCTTCAAGAATCTTAGAGCGGCAACTCTAGAGAGAAGAAAAGAAGAGAGTTGAGGAAGAAAGTCTGTATTGATTCCCCTTTTAAAACCCTAATACAACCTATGTATTTATACATAGCCATTAGGTCCGACCAAAAAACTCTTCGGCTAATCCAATACATGAAAGCACTCACAGAGCCCATGTACACCCATGTCTCTTATGCTCTCATCCTCTAGATCTAGATCCGACCCATACATGAATTAGCCTCCTTAAGACCTATCAAACCAGACCTTAAGACCCCTAGGATCATCCCAGACTCTAGTCCAAAATAGATCCATATATAAATTAGCCCCCTTAAGACCTCTCAAACCAAGCTAACTCTGCCCATGCACTGAGCCGGCTCAGTCTCAGCACTGAGTCGACTAAGTTTCACTGGATTGGCTTAATCTGAAACTGAGCCGACCCAGTCCTGTGCTGTGCCAGCAGTCTCAAACGCGTAGCTCTCTATTTTTCTTGTGCTCTAAGATTTAGCCAATCCAGTTTTGGACTGAGTCGGCTAACCTATAGAAAATCTTCTTTCTACAGTCTTGATTCTCCGACTTTGGTTTCTTGCTTCACCTTGAGTCCCAGATCTCCAAAGCACCAACTAGCCCCTGAAATCTCCGGAGCCAAACCCCTGACTCTTCCCATGGCCTCCTAAGGCTTGAGAGCACCATAAATCCTCACAATCTCAACCTTGGTGCTCCAAGCCTTAGCAAATCCCTCAATAATGACCTCCTGCATGTTCCTACTATCCCTGCATACTTGACAGCCCTTATGTAATCATCACCTCTAATTCTCTTCAACTATTGTGCACCCTTAAGGCCTTTGGGATGACCGCCTCCATCGCTAAAGATCTTGACTTGCACATCTGCACCATCCTAAAATTATAGGATCCCTTTTGCTTAGCAGCTACATCATTTCTTCTAGACTTTTCTGAAGAACCCACAGTGTTCCTGTACCGACACTTGCTGCAAACCCTGAAATGGTCTTCTCAGAACTACGTCTGTCCTCCTACACATGCTGCTCTACCTAAAACTGTGCATCATCGATGCTGGTGCTAGAATATCGATCCTCTCACACCCCTTTACTTTGAACTCATGTCAAATTCCTCTCCAATTATGAAGCCACCTCTCTAGAGCTCTACCTGTATCCGAAGTCCACCTGATGTCGCAGAAGTCGACTCTATCATTGAGTCTATCGAGGCCAACCATCCAACGCTGTACTACTGGGCCTGTCGCTGCATCTCGAACATCATCGCTACCCCTTCGAACCCTTCGCACTCTGTGGATCCCTTCGAAGCTATCTTGGAAACCTCCACAATCCACGGGCACCTCCAAAATCCAAGAGCTCATCCAACTCTTCTGAATTCAGTGACTGAACCCTAGAAAATTTCATCCTAGTCCTTCTCTTCTGCCCTTACACTAGCCATCGCTTCAGTTGCACCTGGAGAACCATCCTCCATCTGAACCATAACTCTTTCTGATGTTCCTGCAGAAGAAATCCGATCCATGATACTTTCGACTGCTAGAGACCTCTTAGCGCTCTCTGAGACCCCCTAGCTCTCTCTGAGACCTATACCCAATCTTTTTAAGATACCACTGACACTCTCTACTGAGATACACTCTTCGACTGCTGCACCATCAAGCGTCTCTCAACCCTATGCCTCTAGGAAAGCACTCCTGCAGCATTCCATTGCTTCCTGACTGATCTCTGCGCCGCTCTACAGCCGTCCAATCCTAACCTACTGGACCTTCATGGATCATCCATCTTCATCACTCCCAAGGCTTCATAAATCCATGCTCTGATCAAACCGCTGAATACATCTCTGACTACTTTCCCACCTTCCAGACATCGAAGGATATATAGTCGCTTCTTCAGCTTTTCTTTGACTATTATCCCTTGAAAAATCTCTCTTTAACAGTCCTACACTACCCATCTTCCTAAAGAATCCTGATGCTCTTTGCTGAGATACCTTCCTTGGCTGCTGTATCGTTGAGCCTCTCTTAGCCCTGCATCTCCAGGGAAGTGCTACTGCAGCACTCCAGCGCTTCCTATCTGTCACATAACCGTCATACACCCCAGCCTTTCCACCAAGATCGATCAGTAAATCATGCACCAAATCTTTCCATCCCAAAAAAAATCTCTTTCCATTAATCCTCTCAACCTCCACCTTCAACCTGCTACTTTTGGTTGGCCAAACCACAGTAATAACAAAGATAGATTTGAGACATACCATGAAATTCTTATGCAGATTTCTGATTTTATCTTATACGACTTCTCCTTTTCTTCCATGCACCATCAGATTCTGAAACTTAGCTCTAATACCATATTGTCATCCACAACGTTCTAAGCATCACCTAGCTCTGATGCCAAATTGTAGACCCATGATATCGCTCAAATGCCAATCATCCTTGACATCACAAGCACCGATATCATATTGTGGAAGCTCCTGATCTTTAGCATGGATCTGAAGAAATCTATGACATTCTCTATAGATAGCAAACCACTGATCCTTCACCTGGATCTATGATGGGGCGCCTCCCTCCTTAGGCTTGAGGGAGATGCCCCATTCTTTAGGGCTTCTTCAAGAACCCTAGGACGACAACTCTAGAGAGAAAAGAAGAAAAGAGTTGAGGAAGAAAAGGTCCGTATTGATTCCAATCTTTTAAAACCCTAATACAACCTATGTATTTATACATAGCCATTAGGTCCGATCAAAAAACTCTCCAGCTAACCCAATACATGAAAGCACTCACCGAGCCCATGTACATCCATATCTCCCATGCCCTCATCCTCTGGATCTAGACCAGACCCATACATGAATTAGCCCCCTTAAGACCTTTCAAACCAGGCCTTAAGACCCCTAGGATCATTCCAGATTCTAGTCCAAAATAGACCCTCACATAACTCTGCTTGCGCACTGAGCCGACTCAGTTTCAGCACTGAGCTGACTAAGTTTCATTAGTCCTGAATGCATAGCTCTCTATTTTTTCTGTGCTCAGAGACTTAGCCAACCCAGTTTTGGACTGAGCTGGCTAATCTGTAGAAAATCTTCTTTCTACAGTCTTGATTCTTCGACTTTGGTTTCTTACTTTACCTTGTGTCCTAGGTCTCCGAAGCACCAACCAAGCATCTGGAATCTTCGGAGCTAACTTCCTGACTCCTTCCATGGTCTCCCAAGGCTTGGAAGCACCATAAATCCTCACACCTTATTTGGCTCAAATTAGAGTCTAGATCGAATTTAATTCCTCAGTTTATTCTTGGCCATCTGTTTGAAATCAAACAGCTCTAAATCTACCAAAAACCACCGCTAGGAGCTCCTGATCATCGTCAGATTGATTTTGGACCGTTGGATCTTGATTTGAAGCGATATCAATAATTGGATCATGCATAGAAGGGCTTAAAAATCCTATTTAAATTGGGAGTTGATGATAGCCGTCCAATGCTGACTGGAGTTGATGAGAGCCGCACGATCATGCAAAACCCCTTGCAATCACCATGCACCATGATAACTTTTCCTAGACCCTTTAAGGGTCCAGGTCTATTGAGCTGGCTACCAGTCCACTATGGACCGAGTGGTGCAGATGACACCATGCCGACGTCAACCAGGCTTGGTTCGTGCATGGGTTCGCTGGCACTATGGTCTGGGCCTTAGGCAGATTCTTACTGGACCGGTCGGTTGAGCCGATCGATTCATTTTTTCCCTTTGTTTAAATTTTTGGCTTCCATAATAATTTCAATTTAACTTCAATTCATATGAAATTTAATCCGTTTGAACCCATAAATCGAGCTCTTCAATTGATGGATTTCTTTCCTACAAAATATTAATAAAAATATTAATTTTTTTAAATAAATACTAAATATTATATTATTTAATGCTTTTTATTAGTACTTTGTGATAATTATCAACTTGCTAGTATAATAGATTGGTTTCTATCCCTACATCATCTCGGACTAAAATCAAGTTAATAGCATTAGGTAAAATGGATAGATATATAAATAAATCCTTACCTTCAGCTAGCTTTGATAGGAATGGAACTGAGTCAAGATATGTCTTAAAGTTGTTAAAGGCAGACTGACATTCTTCTGACCATTTCAAGTCTTTGATCTCTTTTAAAGTTTTGAATAAAAAGAGGCATTTCAGCTGACTTGGATATAAATCTACTAAGCGACAGTACCCATCCAGTGAGCCGCTTCACCTCTTTCATAGTGCTTGGGGTTTTATTTCAAGCAATGCTCAAATCTTCTCAGGGTTGATCTTTATTTCTCTCTGAGTCATCAAAAAACCAAGAAACTTTTCGACCATCATCTTAAAAGTGCATTTGTTGGGATTGAGCTTCATCTGATATTTACCGAGCTCCCTAAAGATTTCTTCTAAGTCTGTAATATACCGATCTTCTTCCATGCTTTTTATCGACATATCATCAATGTAGACCTCCATATTATAGCTAATTTAGTACTTGAATACTTTATTGACTAAGCGCTAGAAAGTGGCATTTACATTTTTTAGATCAAAAGGCATTATTTTATAGCAATATAAAATTTTATCGATGACCAAAGCCATATTTTCTTCATCTTTGAGAGCCATTCTGATTTGATCGTAGCCGAAAAAGGCATCCATGAAATTTAGCAGCATGTGCCTCGAAGTGGCGTCGACTAACTGGTTAATTTTTGAAAGAAAAAAACTATCCTTGGAGTAGACTTTATTGAGGTTGATGCATACTAATTTATAGCTATAGCAAGTGCACCAGTCGATCAAATAATAAAGTAAATGAGTAGAATATCGTTTCTAGAAGATTAAAAAATAATTACTGAAAAGTTCTTTCTTATACTTTATTTAGAAGATCAATTTATGAGAATAAAAAATTAAAAAATAAAATAAAAAAATAATTAAAAATTTTAAGAAAATAGAGAGAGTATAATTATTAGGATTTTAAATTTAAGAGCAATGGATTACTAAGACAATCGGTTCACCAACTCAGTTAATACAATATTCAGATTATTAGATTAATTTTATTTCATGTGACGGTGGAGTCTCCTAGTTTATTCACTATCCTTTGGTCCAGACGTAGCAAAACTATCAATATTTATTAATTACCCTTTGATCTAGGTATAATTTAAATAAATATTAATATATTAAATTTTGTGAAATCCTCTAATTAAAATACGCTACGTCCAAAGCACACTAAAATTCTTGCATGCATATAATTTCTAATTTGATTCATAATACAAGGCATATAATCAAGAAGCAATAACATAGATGTACTTGGTCCGTAACATCTATGTTCATCAGATTAATTAGAAGATGGTCAGTAATCTAAAAGCATTAAGATTAGATTTATATACTCCTCATGAATAAAATTTAAAATTAAAAATAAATCATACTAAATATTACATCAAAAGAGTGGCTACATCTTAGCCTTAGTAAAAAAAAATTTAGTTCATAATAATAAGTTTAAAAATAATAAATAAAATAAAAAGCATGAAAAAATTAGACTATTTAATTATTGAAATCGATTGTCCGTTGCTCTTGGTGTGAAAAACTTGATGAAGAAGAAGAGAAGCTCCTTGATCGATGTTCTGATTGTCGGAAGAAGAAAAGAAAAAAAAATTAAAAGTCCTTCCTTTTCTCTCTCTCAAAAATTTCTATTCAAAACTCTCTCTACCTCTCTCTGCCTCTCTTCTCTCTCTGTCTCTCTCTTTTCTTTTTATCTCTTTTTTTTCTCTCTGGCAACAATAGGTAGCCCTCTTTTTTATAGGCTAAGAGGTGGATTTTTGGAAGAAATCCTAATTAAATTAGGTCTAAAACTCTTAACATAAGTCAAATAAAAACCCTGGATGATTCTGATCTTCAGATCAGCATCCAATGGATCAAAAATCACTTAAAAAATTTTTAAAATATCCTAGATCAAGTAGGAATTCATGGCAGCCATCGGATCAATCTTTGAATTGAATTTGGGCCATCAAATCACGCACAGAGAAGCCTCTGATTCTTAGTTATAAGTGGGGATGAATCTCAACCGTTGGATCTCATCGAGAGCTATGGATGTCGTTCGTCAGTGCACAACTATCAACCGTTCGATCAAATCTCAGTGAAAGACATCCGTCGGATCAGATAAAATTCCTAAATTGCCCTCTGTAGACCATGCACGAGCCTAGTGTTGCATGGACCACCGCTTTCTTTAGCCAATCGAAGCATGCTTCTTCATATGAAATCCCCAAAATGCCCTCCAAACGATCCACCGTGCACCACAAAAAATGCTGAGGACATCAACGTTGCGTTAGCGAGCCATCTGCTGGATGCGATCAGATCGAACGGTCTGCTAAGCCAGTTTTTCTGAACCGATTTGAACCGAACTGACTTTTTTCTTTTTCTTTTTTTATTTTCTTTGAAATTCATTTTCGGGCTCATTTGAAGTCTGTTTTGTCTGAAATTTATTTCATCTGAACCAAAAAAATAAGATCTTCATATTGATGGTCTTCTTTCCTACATAAAATTAATAAAAATATTAATATTTAAAAATATAAATTAATTTATTATATAATTTAATACTTTTTATTAGTATATTTTTACCACTTATCAGAGGTTAATATAACAAATACAAATCTTCCATTTGCTATTTGCCTTTTTGACCATCATAGTATTGGCTCTAATGAATTATGCTTTCAAAAGTTTATCAACTTCTTTATCTATCGTCTTTTGTCTTTCTGGAGTAAAGCCTCTTTTCTTTTGCTTTACTGGTTTGGTGCTTGGATCAATATTTAATTTATGCATGATGATGTCGATAGAAATTTTAGGCATATCTGAAGCTGAGCATGCAAACACATCAACATTTTTTTGAAGAAAGGATATCAACTTGTTTCTTAGGTTAAGAGTTAATCGAGGTCCTATTTGAACTATTTTTTTTATGGATCTTCACCTAGCAGAATAGCTACGAGAGGCTCAGCTGACTCTCCTCACTTTTTTTCATTTTCATCTTTACCTTCTTGATCAGACACTTCAATTGGTAGGGCTTTGATAGGTTTCTTCATCTTTGAAGCTATCAAAAAATATTATCTAGCCATCATTTGATCCCCATGCATCTCTTCAATCCCATTTCTGGTTAGAAATCAAATTAGTAGATGATAAGTAGAAACCACTACCTTCAGGGCGTTGAGCTCGGGTTGGCCAAAGATAGCATTATATGTAGATGGTATCTTGATAATTAGGAATATGAGCTGTATAGTCGATTGATAGGGATCTTTTCTTGTAGTGACTGGTAATATGACTTCTCCTTTGACAGCCATCAAATCTCTTAAGAATCCAATTAGTGGAATAGAGATCTACTTTAATTTATTCAAAATATTCATCTTTTGGAAAGCATCATAGAATAATACGTCCACAGAGATTTCATTATTTACTAAAATTCTTTTTATATCATAGTTTACTATTATCATGAAAATGACAATAGCATCATTATGAGGAGTTTGAACTCTTTAGACATCATCATCAAAAAGTGAGACAATATTATCAGTACACTACCTCTTTGGAGAAGAACTTTCAGATGCCCCTTAAGATCCATCGGTATCAAAGATCATGTTGATGACTCCAGTGGTTGGTCGATTATGTTCAGTGGCATCATCGGGCTTTCGATGTTGCTCAATGGCCTGATTTGTCCAATCTTTAACATATTTGCCAAGGTAGCCCCAGCAAATCAGTGCCTTAATTTCATCCTTGAGTTGGTGACACTCTTTAATATCATGCCCGTGATTTCGGTAAAAATGGTAGAATTTTCTTTTATCCCTTTTTGCAGGTGGGGCTTTCATGGGATTTGGACGATGGAGATATTTTTAGTTCTCGATCTTTATCAAGATCTGAGCCCGAGGGGCGAACAGAGAAGTATGGCTATTGAATTTTTGAGATGGACTTCGGAACCTCAGATTTTTTTGAGATTGTTCATTAACACTTCCTTGATTTTCGTAATCCTCTTTACGGGGTTGCTTCTTTTCTTCTCCTTTGTATTCAACTTCTCTTTCTTTTTTGCCTAGGCATATTTTCGGATTCGGGTCAACATTTTCTCATAGATTTTTGAAAAATTCTTGCTGAGGAAGAAAGTCAAGTGGTAGCTCCTTTGTCCCTGCTTCAAGGCATGCAGACATGGTAATGAACTCATTTAAATTTTTTACTTTTAGAATGACCACATTGAAGTGAGCCATGTGCTCTCGGAGGGACTCACCCTCTTACTGGATCATAGAGAAAAGACTATCCATGTGCTTCAGGTGGAGGTGGTTGGTTCCAAAGTTAGCAACGAACAGTCTGTCTAACTGGTCAAAAGAAAAGATGTATCTTGGGTGGAGGCCAGAGAATCACACTCTCACAAGCTTTTTGAGAGTGATAGAGAAGATCATGCATAGAAGGGCATCAAATGCTTCCTAAAGCCTCATGGCATCTCTATATCCCTTAAGATTGTCTTGAGGATCGGTGAAATTGTCGAATATTTCCAATGCAAGTATGTTGAACCGAGAAGGAACCGGTTCATTCAAGATTTCAATAAAAAAAGGAATGCAAGATGAAAATCCTTCTTACTCTGAGGACCCTCAAGCTATACTTTCTTTAGTCTTTTTTCAAGATTTTGAAGCTTCTGTTCAAGACCTTCTTTCCACTATAGCTTTTTACTGTAACAGGTTAATTCTGCTTCACAAAATCGCTCCTCTTGATCAAGAAAATGCTCCTAATAGGGTTCTTGAGGAACAGACAGATGGCTGTGTTGTGATACAACTTTTTAAGGAATAAGTTTTTACTATCGCTCCATTATTTGCTGGAGCTGTTGCATGACATTGATAAGAGCTTAGATGTACTGCACCAAGAAATTTACCTATTATAGGTCAACCATCACTGGAGGTTGGGGTTGAACCATCTTCGAAGTGACTCTTGGAGAAGATGGAGTCGGATTCGGTGCCTTCTTCACCATTTTCACAAAATTTAGATGAAATATTCTTTCTCTAGCATCAATCTATTGTAGCAAATTTTCAGATCGTTGAAGAGAACTCGCGTTGAAGAGCTGATTAGGGTTGAGTCGATGTAGATCGTGAATCAACCTATAAAGAAGGCCCAAGAACTGGTGGGGTATCCTCTGGCTTAGGATCCTCCGATGTCTAAGTCAATTAAGGTCCTGAGAACAGATAGTGAAAATGAAAAGCTAGAAGGCAAGAAAAGAGAGTTTGAGTGAAAGAAAGTTCGATCTTTCTTCAGTGAAAATGTCAAGTAGATTTCAGTAGAGTGTTGACTTTATAAATTTTATGCTTACCTCCAAAAGAATATCCTGTCCCTCAATTTATAGGAAGAATTTGCTCAGACTATTGAGACCGTTTCAAATTTATTAGGTTGTTAGTTTGTTGTAATGGACTTACCAACTTGGTGGCAGTTATAGATCGTTAGCTCATGTGGAGACTGGCTATAGCATACCTGAAGGACAGCGATAGCCTAGCTAGATGACAGTTGTATTAAAATCAAAGAATTCTGGATTCTTCTCGATGCTAAGTTGAATACTATATTGGCAGATCGATTTTTAGCCGATCTCGCCTTGAGATAATGATAATGTTGCTGATTATTGAAGAGGTCGATGATAAACCGATCTCGGCATAAAAATACTTTTGGATATTGGTCTTGAAGAATGGAGATAGTCAAGACAGTGAATTACCGATCTCCATCTAAGTTGTTGTTTGTATGATGATTGAAAATCGGTCTCATTTTATAGCAGGTTTTAAGCAAGCTATTGGGCCTACTAGCATAGTTGTAAGGGCGGTAAATTATCGATCTGACTTATCTATAAAGTTGTAAGTCTGATTATACTTGATGTCTTGCTAATTCGCATCTGTCAGAGTTCTAGATCGATATTTAAATGATATGAATTCAATAATCAGCAGTTATCGTATGCTAGTATATCATCAGATCAATAATCTTTCTGATATTGTCATGCAACTAGTGATAATTAGCTGTACCAATAATATTTTTCAAAAATATCTAACACAAACGCCACATATGGTGAGTGCTAAAATTTAGCCAGGTTGCTTTGTGCTGGAATTGGTCTGCCATACCGCAACAATTCTAACATATGTTTACAAGGTTTTGTATGTTTCAAAGTTTTGTAATCTTTCGTAAGATCACCTCCTGAGGTCCCACAACGCGCGCCGCATGTGGCATGCTGCACTAAAAAATGTGGCTCAACTGAGATCAGAAGGTACCTGGCCAAATTAAAGAATAATTCATGGAGCTACACCAACAGTGCCTCAAATGATGGAAAATGTGGATTGGAAAGCAAGCCAACCCTCCCATGATGATATCATTATAGCTGTCATCACGACAAGACGGAAGTCACATGCGGGACGTATCTTCCCACGGAGGCGCCAGGACAGTTGTGTAACGAACGGTCGATTCTAACAAACTCGACGCCAGGCATGACGGAATACACCAAATGTTCGTGCGACCACATACCACGCTTACACTAATCGAGCAAAGAACGATCTATTGAGTGCGATCATACGATAGGGTATTTTTTATATACATATATTAATTTTTATTTTATTTATTTATTTATTTATTTGGTAAGATGAGAATCGCATCCCACCACAAGTCCGCGTTTATGTGAGGTTTGATTGGGCGGTTTCTCGCGTGCCTCCACCTCCGGAACGCTAAGCCGGCATCGGGTCGAGGAGTTTTCCCTTTTTTTTTTTTTTTTTTGGAAAAGCTATAAAGATGCGCAGACATGACATTATCATTATTGTCAACTCCATACGGTGAAGTTGTCAAGACCAGTTTCTAATCAACATCATGCTTGCGCAAATAGAAGGCAGATGGTGTCACTGTTTATTCAATCCCTCTCCTCCTCGGCTCCCCTGGGGACGCGCCATCAGAAGAGTAATCGAATCAATGTGAACCAGGTGAACGATCAACGAGCATTACTAATAAATGATCATCTTTCTGTCCGGGGAGTCGACAGAGTCAAACCCCCAGGCATGCCTACCCGCCTCTCTACCTTTGCGCGACGGTCCCCAAGTTAGACCAACGCGCGGCACCGGTTTAAATTTCCAACCACGAGCCTGGGAGGGCCTCCCTCGCCTAGGGCAGTCGCAGCAAACAAACAAACAAACAAAAACTAAAGAATCCGACCAGCCGGGGGCCGCCATCGGCCCGGATTCCGGATCTCTTCGTGGGCCCGAATGCTCTTCCGAATCTCCAACGACCACGTGTCTCAAATCCAAGGGCTTCTCTTCCTTTGTTAGCTTCATCGTTGCGCTCCCCCCCGGGACCGGGACTCTCCCACGCCACGCGTGGCCAGCTGTCCTGGAGTCCTCGTGGTTTCAATTAGAATTTGATCATAACAAGGCTACTTCCCCCTTTCTTCCTTCCCAAGCTGCTCCTCGGCCCTCTCCCCTGCCAACCAACCAGTATAAGACCAGAAATTGATTATGATAAAAACAAAAAGGTCCCCCTCTTCCTCCCTCTCTCTCGTCCAATCTATTGCCTCCTAGGGTTCCGTCGCCAGAGGAGAAGACGATGCCGACGATGACGGCGATCGCGTTGGAGCGGCTGCTGGAGCCCAACGCCGACCGCTCCGCTCCCCAGAAGCCCAAGCCCCCCATCCCTCCCGTTCACCACCGCGACCGCACCACCACCACCTTCGCCGCCCCCGACCCCACGCCCTTGCCGCCGCCCCGGCCCTACTTCATCTCTCCGGCCCTCTACGCCACCCCCGACCCGGCGGCCCTCCCGGACTCCACTCCCACCTCCATCTCCCCCTCGCCCTACATCGTCAACCGTAAGGGCCTTCGCGGCCCTCGCCCCGCCGCCAGCGCGGCGCCGGCGAACCGCCTCGATGGCTTCGAGATCCCTGACGTTCCTCTGGCTGGAATGACGACGGAACTTGGAGGACAAGCGGACGAGGAAGCCGGTTTGACCGCCAACTGTTCGGTGCAGAAACAACAGGAAGACGGAGATGAGAATCAACAACATGAAGAAGAAGAAGCAGAAGAGGAAAAAGACGATGATGGTAAAGATGACTTACTTGATCCTCAGGATTCAAGGAGCGTCGCGAGCAGTTGTAGTGCCAGATTCGGCAATCAGTCACGCCTATCTAACCAGTCTGAGTTCTATGATGCTGCCGAAGGTGATCTCATCTTATCCACACCAATTACTTCTGCATCGTAATTGTTCTTTCTTGAAACGATTGGCTTTAGCTCTTTTCCCTCGACGCGCTCATATTTCAGTCATGAATATCTATTCCTCGAAACAGATTTCAGATGTTGACTACTGGCCTGCATCGAATAATTAAACAATTTTCCTTCTTTCCACTGGGCCATTGCACAGTAACTCTTTATCGTCAGTGCAGACCTTGTGATTTTAGAGTAGATCATGCTCCTGTCACCCAGTTTCACATCCCCAACAAAATAGCACCATAGTTGTTTCTGCATTTAAATGGTCCGGATTCAAGTCATTTTACATTTTGTATATCCTAATCTTCAATAATGATAGATTACCCTATCGTTGTAAAATGCAACTGTTAGTTGTTGCCATTAGGACTTTACTGGTGGTGAAGAAGAGTGATACTAATTGAATTTTGGTGCAGTGTTTGACCCTGAATAGCAACTGATGCAGATAAGACTCCACATAGCAAATCCCACAAAAATGGGAAAGTGCTATTTGTTTAAATTACCTGGATCATTGTGGCTGAACTAAAACAGGGATCTTCTTTTTTTGTGACACAATTTACTGGCTCTCTAGTACTTCTGACATCACCCAGGCCAACATACAGATCAACTGAGTGCTGAGGGTAGTGAAAAAACATTTTAGCAACATTTGTTATCCCTTATTTGCTCAAATAACCCTTTGAATAACATAATGTCAACAAATAATTATATATTCATAAGACATAGAGATACTCTGACTAGAACACTGAAGCACCTTTATTGTTATACTAGTGTATTTATCTCAAATTGAAGTAAAGAGCAAGGAAAAGCAGTTCATTTTAGCTGCAATCTTTTCCATTGGCAAGTTGGAGTATAGTACTAAACTTCACTTTTTACATTAGATGATTATAATTCTTCTCCATGGCCCTATACTCTTTTGTCTTTTTTGTTAGTCCTCCCACCTCAATGAAACAAACTTCAAACAATTAGTTAAAATTGAGATGCCGTGTGGACTTTAGGTTTTAGAGCATTTTTATATGTTTATCTCCAGCTTGCATAGATACTTTTTTTTTTTTAAAATATCAGTTAACTAATATTGTCTTGAATTGCTAAGATGAAAAATTGGCATATTTCCTTCAGTGTTGTTGGTTTAAATTGTCATATACATGTACTGCAGTAACTTAACCTAATTTTCTACAACTGACATTAAACTTATGCAGATTTTTTCTCTGATGGTTCCATGTCGTACTCATCTCCATCCCTCAGCACAAATTCTGAAATTGAACTACATGGCTTAAGAGTTAATCTTCTCGAGGAGATTGATAGACGAAAAATAGCGGAGGAGGCTCTTCTCCACATGCAGAACCAGTGGAACAGGACTGCGAAATATCTATCTCAGGTGGGAGTATCATTTCCAGTAATCCAGCATGATGAAGATGTTCAAGTTGAGATAGATTCTGCAGCAATCTGCCAAGAGATCACAGTTTCAAGGTTTGTTTCTGAAGCTATAGAAAGAGGTTTGGTACGGGCTGAAGCAGAAGCTGCTGCTGAGGCGGTCATTCATTCAAAAACCCATGAAATTTCTCGTCTCAGAGATCGACTGCAGTACTATGAAGCTGTGAACCGTGAAATGTCGCAGAGGAATCTGGAAATTGTAGGTAAGATCTTGAAGGTTGCTTCTACAAGTCCTCTTCCTCTTATTTATCATGTGGTAATTGATCTTGTTATTTAACAACTAGTGGTGGTGTTCAGTAGGTTATTTTTTAATTCCTTGTCTTGTGTGATAGTATGATGATCATACATACAATAGGTTATGCGTGAAGTGAATTTATATCTTCCCCTTTTTGATGAGCTTCTTAGAGGACGTATGGCGTATCTCTTATCATACCACTTCCATTTTGATCATCCGCAACTTACAAATTGTGAAATGTCATTTAGTAGGCATCACCAAAGCATACAACATTTATCAAATTTCAGTGATACGGGGGAATTTTGATATATCAACTTTATAACATACAACATTTATCAAATTTCAGTGAAACAGGGGAATTTCGATATATCAACTTTATAACATACAACATTTATCAAATTTCAGTGAAACAGGGGAATTTCGATACATCTTCTCCTTCACCATATTTCTCATTTACTATATTTGCCTGCAGGTCAGGATGTACCATCAAACTTTTTTGCGATTAAACAATTTCACAAATATGAGCATTTTTAATAGTATGTAGTTTCCATCTAATGCTTCCAATATCTTCTTGCTTTCATGCGGTTACCTATTCTCAATTTTGTTTCAATTTTCATCCTCAAAATCTTTGAGCACATGGTGGAGAGCCTTTCTTCCTACGTGCCTCTTCTTAGTACAAATTTTAACACCATATTTAAAGCTTTTAAAGTTCCACATTGCTAACTAAACTTGTTCACTTATTATCAAGTTGCAATATAATAGGGTCGATATGCTTGTCCTTTACATTTCTAATTGCAAGTTTAATAAGCTTTAATCTAGCATGGGGTCAGAAGTAAAATGCTATTGTTTACGTGTTGCTGATGCTAACTAAATAAATGTGGCTTCCCCTATCCCTTTTCACCAGGTGTATGAGGAAACATGATTCCTTTATTACTTTGTGATTTCCTGGCTGATGGAGGGCTATGACTTCTCATAATACACAAGAATGCTTCTTGTTGCATTTAAGAAACTTTGTCAATTAACATGTCTTATGTATCGATTCTGACACAAAACATGATTTTGGTGAGATAAACAGGATCCCTGGATGCTTTATCTTGTCTATTAGAACAGAACATCATTTCAGAGGGCAACATAACTTTCACCATCAACGATTTGGTGGAGTGGGGGTTTATCTTTATGTTAAATAATTATGCATTAACTTTTTATTTCTCTAACCCACATAGGTCCTTAGTCTTTTCATTGTTTATAGTTGTTTTATTTGTGAGATTTATGTCATCCAAATTCATCCATATAAATCTCATCCTTGTGACTCAAATATGTTAGCAAAGATGCTCTAATGTAATATATATGGTTAGAATGTAAATGATGTATCTTGATTCACTTCGAAGTCAACTCTTATAACTAAAAATTGTATAAAAGCTTTCAGTCGATGAAGTTTACCTAATTGGTCAAATGGTACCGTTAAATCTGTTTATTGGTTGAGAATGCTTGGATAATAAATCCAAACTCTATCAAAGATTCCTTTTTCTTTTTTTTTTTCAACTTCATCTTTTTACAATGGTTTGATCCAGGCCACCGGCCGTAGTCAGAAAAGGGTAAGCCAAAAACCTATTTAAAAGGAGATCGAATTGGTCAAATATCATCCAGTTTGGTGTCAAGATCACCTGAGTTTTCAATTGATTAGTGGATTAGTAGAGTCCTGAATTGTTCAGTTGGTTTTGCCACAATAATTATGCTCATAGTCTGCATACATGAATGAAGTTTGTTATGATATAATTGTATCTTGTAATTAAATCTCCTATAACCCATGGTACAGTAGGATTTTGCTCAAGTATGATACAAATAAGTCTCTTGTCCTTTGCTCTCTACTCCCCTTTGTGAGACCACACTCCTTGTTCCTTTTGTTCTTGAAGAAATAATGGAAGATCATTTCTGTTCGATCTTGAAAAAGTAATTTCATAATTTACATTTACTACTTGCAAAAGGAGTAAATGATTTCAAAATCAATGATATAGCATACAAATATAAAATGCCTAGAAATTAAAAAACATGTATATTTTGGTGGTCTCTAACCTATTTGTCAAAACAGTGCAAAAATGAATGATATTATTTGTATTAGGATAAAAAAATATGTGATAGGGCTTATAAATTGAAAATCCACTTTATGAAATCTATTTTATGGATCATAATCTACACATCTTAAAACATGGATAAATTTCTATTCACTAGGTTTTGATGATTAAATCATAGTAAAATGTGGTATCATGTTAATAAAATTGCCTATTCTGCACTTATTTGATGACTAGATGAGAGACCACCAAGACACATAAATTTTAGTTTATAGGCTTTCTAGGCATTTCTCCTATAGTTTAGATCATGTTTAAATATTTTAGATCTTCAATTTGGATAGTCCATCGTTGGTTTTGAATTGTTCTTTTTTCAAGGAGGCAATGTAAAGCGTGTAATCCAACCGATATAAGAATGCTTCAATTTGTTCTTGAAGAAGGTAATGGATGAAAGGAGAAGCAACGAACCTAGTCAGAATAATGTCCAGTTATATATCTTCAACTAAAATTACATATTTGGGTGTAGCACTTATTTGTGCCCATATCAGTTTACCAATTTGATCTTCATATCTTCATATTAAGAATTAGAAGAATGTATGAAGCAATTTTGTAGTTAAAGAATAGATAAAATGCGGTAGTGTCATGTGGGTACTTGGACCAATTCTTTCTATGTTCTCAGTAGATGGTTATCATTTTACATTTGGTCCTTCACATAGGCCCTTTTTTTCTGAACAGGAGGTAAAGCCACCCAAGTTGATTAGAGAACAGAATGCAATGGCAGAAAATAAAATAAAAGAATGAAAGGACAGAGTATCACTGACAGACTACATTGCTAATAAGTTTCCACAACTTGAGAGACAATAGGGAGGTGTTTTTGAGAGCGAAGTTTGAACCATTCATTCTTCAATCCTGTCTGAAATACCTACTTTTCTCAGTGTATCTAGTTGTTGAAGATTCAAGAATTTCTCTCTCTAGGAGGATCATGAGATCGCTGCCATTAGTAAAAGGAATTCCAGGTTAGTATCCATAGGAATATTCTGTTTCCTCCATTTCAACTGAGGGTGCTTGCTACTTCTGGTCATATGAGCTTGATATACCGGCACCTAACAAACAAATGTAGTGAATTCAGCTGTATCCCACACAGTGCTGCCTCCAAAGTCCTTCCTGTTCTTCCTTTTCAAATTCTCCCTTGTGTTTAAATGATTTGTGAGACATAGCCAAAGGAAGATTTTAATCTTTTGAGGGATTGGTAATTTCCATAAGGGACCGGAGACCAAACAGCCACCAGCATTGAGGAACTTGTAGTAATCACAGAGGCCTTTTTCTCTAGCACCTATTCCTAGAGCAGTGACATACATGTTCAGTAAGATGTTGTACTAAAGTTCTATCATGTTTTTGCAATTTCACGTTCTTACGATGTTCTGGATTTGCATGATGAAGAATGATTAAGAATAGAGTTCATATTTATTTTAGTTCATTTGACCTCTGCGATCAATGCAATTTTAATAAAAAGAATGTTCAAGGGTTCCTTATGATCGTGAACAGTAATCATCAATTATATGATGATTATTGATGATTTTATCTATTCTTCATACATTTGTTTCAGAACTTGTCATGATTTGCTCAAGTTTTCAGATTGGCACACCCAAATTGTTGTTTTTTGAAATTGCTGGTCCAATCCTGAGTTTTGAGTTGTTGATCACACTTGACCTCATCCTTAAAAAAGACCATATGGCTATTACTCCTTTTATTTTTCCTCTTTCTTTCTTTTTTCTTTTTTTTGAAGGGGTGCGGATTTTTTTTTTTTGTGTGTGTGTGGGGGCGGAGGGGGGGGGTGATGACTGAGTACTTTGTGAGATCTGCCTTGTTGAAAATGTTCTTTAGTGGGTGCTTATGGACAGTGAGCTTATTAGTCCATCTGTGAACATGTCCAGGTATTTATGTGCATGTAAATTTGAAGAATAGAATCCAATGCTTGTGCTGAGAATGTCAAAGATCCAAAATGACATGAAATTCAGACCCCACATGTCATTTTGGGTATAATAAAGATCAACTAGTTTAGCTGGGTCTTATCACCTCCAAGTTCCAGGTTATAGATAATTTGTGTTTTAACAGTGTTATTGAGCAATAAATTTCAAAATGTTATTTTTTTTGGCACATTAAATACTTTTTATGATGCATATGGTTATATGTTTAGCTGGGTATTCATTTATATCTGGTCACTTTGATTTGCTAGGATCTGTGGTTGCACATTTTATACACCAGGTTGCATTATTTGTACCAGCTAATAAGCTCTCTGTGCTTGTGCATATTCGAAATGTAAGCTAAGAATGCATGCATTACTTCAAATATTCACACACCCATAAGAGGCATGCATTTTGCTTATTATCTATGGCTGTTACTTCATCTATTGCATGTAGTTTTATGAGGAAACTGTAGGTATTCATTCGAATGTATTTTTTGCTAGTTGAAGCTTCTAGTTATTTTGACCTTTTCTTGGTGAATGTGCAGAATTAGCTCGCCAACAACGCCTGAGAAGGAAAATAAGATGGAGATGGCTATGGAGCTGCATTGGCTTGTCTATCACCATTGGGGCTTCCCTGTTTGCATATTCGTATGTTCCTCACTCTGGTGAAGACTCATTAACAACCTCCTGCCCAGATGCTCTGCCAGGCACAGGGGGTTCCATGAAAAATGAGTCTTAGTCCTGATTGAATGACCATGCACTTTTGGTTACCCTTGCACAGATGTCATAAATTCAGAGGTACAATTGAAGCTGCTTCTCATGTGAAGCTATACCTCTTTTTCTCAAAATGAAATTTTGTTTTCTCATCATGGCTTCAGTTTCTTGGTTAGCCAAGTACTTTCTTTACATCTTGGTGAATAGAAAAACTGCAGATAGCAATGTTAAGAATGCCAGTTGTTGATCTGTTATGTTACACAAATCTTAATTGGCTCCCATTGTTTCATCTTTTGAAAGGATACCCTGAGAAATGCCATTTAGGGGTTTTTGCTTGGTTCTGCTGCTTGTTAGAGATATGAGGAGATGCTTGGTTCGAGGTAGTGGGGGTTTAGAATCGGAATGGAAATGGATGATTTTCATTCCAATCATTTGATTTTGGCAGAAGTTTCATTACGATTTCGGGGTAGAATGAGAATGACTCAATCTATTTAAAACCTAATCCCCATTTTCTCTTGAGGATTTAAATTTTCATTTCGATTCCTGTCACGAATCAAATACTTTAAAGGATTTGATCGTTTTAATTTTGATTTTAATTTATTTTAATTTTTATTTTTATTTCGATTCTGATCGTAAACCAAGCACCTTCTTAATGTCTATTTTCTTGTGAGATCTTGCTGCAGTTGCCTAGGGTGAGGATTATTTGAAACTTTGAACAAAGCATGCCATGGCTGGGTTGCTGTTCCTTTTAATCATTTGAAATCAATCCAGGTGGGTAGCCCAGCCCTGCCTTGATGTTCTGGTGGTAAATCTCGCAGCCGTTCCTTTTAATCATTTGAAATCAATCCAGGTGGGTAGCCCAGCCCTGCCTTGGGGTTCTGGTGGTAAATCTTGTAGCGTGCAATCATGGTGAATGTGCGCTGCTGCGTTCATCGTCTTGCATGTATCCTGATTACAGCCTTATTACTCCTTTTCTTCCTATGTTTATCTTGCTAGTTGACTGACTACTTCCGGGCCTCCTATATTGGTACAGAAATTTAAAAATCATTAGGACCGTTTGGTTGGAGGTAATCTGATATAAGAAAATGATTTTCATGTCAGATTATCATGTTTGATATGAAAAGTAGAAGAGAGAGAGGGTAAAAATAATTGATGAATTTCATGCTTATTTTTCGAAAAGAAAAGATAAAATAAATACCATGGAGGGTTAGTATTTATTTTTCGAAAAGAGAAGGTAAAATAAATATCATGGAGGGTTAGTATTTAATAAATTTTTAAGTGATGATAATTCATATTTAACAAAAGTATTTCTCAATAAAGCTGCATATATAATCATTAACTTTATTCTAATATCCTTCAAATTTTATTTAATAAAAAAATTTTATAAAAAAATTAAGATAAAAATAATATTATCCAAAGGATTATGTGATTATAATCATCATATAAAAACTAATTGAAGATGACAATATTATTTTGATATTAAAAAATTATTTTATATTGAATAATATATTTATAAATTTTATCATATTTTTATATAGGATTATCTTCAACCAAATATAATAATTTTTTTTATGTTATTTTTTTGAGTAATTTTTCCACCAACTAAATATGATAAAAATTATTTTTCTTTATAATCATTTTGTTAGGTAAATGATTCTCATGGATTATCAAATTATCTCGTAATCTAATATATCTTAATCAAACGGATCCTTAGAGGATAAAAAAGAACGCAGCTTTGGAGCATAGTGGTTGAGAGCATAACTCATATACTTAGTTTTCCTTGTGCATTAAAATATTTTGTTGAGTTAACACTCAGAGGTGGAGCCATATTTCAACTTGAAAATTCAATTGAATTCTCAAGTTTTGGTGCAATATCCTTAGTAATATATAAATATTATTCAAAAAATTATATATATATATATATATATATATATATATATATATATATATATATATATATATATATATATATATATATATAATTTTGTTTTGATGCAATATCCTTAGAGATATATAAATATTATCTAAAAAATTTTATATATATATAGTTTTGAATCTTAGTTAGCTCAGTGGTTTAAATTTCAACCCCCTATCTTCAAATCTTTACTCTTATATTTTTTCTTTCTTTCTCTCTCCCATATCCTAGGTTCATTTTTATTTAATATAATATTATTAATTAATTAATTAATTTATTTATTTTAATTTATATATTAAAATCTGGGGATAAAAATCTTGGTTATGCCACTGCGAACGCTAGTTAGGCTCCACAACGTGGATCTCAGCCGTCTTTGATCTTTCATCAATAGGATAAGCTTTTTTTTGTCATGTGATGAAAAAAATAATATATCATATTTTTTTGCATTGCATACTATATTCGTTTTCAAAGTACAAAAATGCCTGGCAAATCCTTTTATAGGACAAGTTCCATGGAATATCTGACGTGCATATTTTTCCATTGGCATGAGCTAGATTTATAAAATATATTTAAATATTATTTTTAATTAATCTAGTTAATGTAATGTTGATAAAGATGATGACTAACCGGCTATCATATAATGCCTTGATTCATCTAAAATCAATTTTCTATTTATATGCTTTGAAGTTAATTAGTAAAGCAAAATATTGATATCTCAATTTTGAGTTGATTTCGGCATAATGAGCCTTAGCCTAATATTATCTAAATTACTCAAGGATGTGTCTATTTTTTATATATTGATGGTTATATTAGTGTTGAATTTTTAATTTGACCGATTGGATTAGTATTGTACCAAATTTCTCTTTCATTTTTTTATTTATATTTATCTGTTCATTTTCAAAGAAAAGATAGGTGTACAGTTTTGATATAATTTTGAATAAGAGATTGTACTTTTAAATAATCACTACGTAATTTATGAGAGAAAAAATTACTTACAAAAAATGCTATCGAATATCCTCAACAATCTTAATATATATATATATATATATATATTTGGTTGACACTATGATGGGTTAATTTTTGCCATTCTATTCTGTATCTATCCTACTGAGTGAGGATGCATTTAGTTTATGGTTAGAATTGGAATAAGTTAAAACGATAATTGAAATGAGTTAAAATGGCGGTTGAGACGACGGTTCGTTATTAGAATTAGAATTAAAAAAATTAACTAAATAGGAAGATTTTTTTAAAAATTAATTAAAAAATATTTTTTTAAAAAAAAATAATTTTTTAAAATTGGAAGAGGATGTGGACGATGAGCGGATGGGTGAGTAACATCGGGATTGGCTGGGCATGATGGGAGGGATGAAAGTCGATGGAGGACCGCATGAGGGGCGGTGAAGAACCAACAACAAGAAGAAGAGAAGATTGAAGAGATGGGGCCTGCATACGATTGCTAAAGTGTCAAGGAAATCGGGATTGTGATGTGAGAGTTACATTAGGCTTTTGATCGAAATATTATTTGTTTGGGAGGGAACGAGGGTTGCGTAAATATTGAAATCCAAACCAGGTTTTGAAATTTCAGTTAACGGAGATTCAAAGTCCTAGTCCAGTCCATCAATGGAGCGCCACTATGAGATGACATGCTTTCCTTTGAGCATTTTAAACGTACAAATAGCCGTATTTTGACGATGCTGATGGCAAGAGAGGAGGATTGCATGTATGCAAGGAAGAGCCAGGGTATCCATACCGTCACCCTGTCCGCGCTATTCAACCAGTAACAGAGTTCTGATTTTGGAGATCCAGATCTCTCTCCGCTTCTCCCGCATTCCACTTGCCAAATGCCAGCTCCGTGGACCAAATTCTCTTTTATTACTTTTTCCATTTCCTCTTCCTCCCTTAAAGGAGACGAGCAAATAATTCCGCCAATTTTTGAAATAAAATATAAAATATTTGTAATATTTGTTTATTTATTTATTTATTTTCCGTAATCGAGCTTTGGTTTTCATGCTTCCCATCATCCCACATTTTGTCATGCTGCAGATTTTGGAAAGGAAATCTTTAAAGAAGTTTGGAAGAAAGCGGGTTGGGATCCTTTTTCTTTTGGATCGTGTTGGAGCAGCTCCACCTCCACGTTTCGTGGGGGTGTGGTCACTTTTCTAAAATCGGAATCCTTTTCCTTCCCTCATCGTTTTGACTTTCTTATTTGTATATCCATGCGCTCTCAATCGATGGCTGGCAGCAACTCTCCCCGCCAACTCCGAATCCCTTCTGGCAGTGGGAGAAGGGAACATGTAATATATAAATGAGTATATACATAATATTCACAAGGAATAAAGGAAATGGAAGCCAAGGCGAGGAAGGCGTCGTCGGGCTGCGGCCTTCATGGTCTTCCCGCGGAGCAATGCTTAGTCGCCCTCCCAGAACCAGCAGGCCCCCTCGGCGAACCCCTCCAAAAGCAAGCGCTCCAATTCCAAACGCCAGCGTCCGGCGCCCCCCGACACCAAGCCCTCCGATCTGTCCTCCGCTCCCCATCATCATCATCATCATAAGGCCGCCGCCCAGCTGGACCAAGGCGCTCGCAGCCCCTGTAAGAATGCAGGGCTTCGGCCTGTCCGGCTAGCTCGACAGCATGATCCATTCCACGACCACCAGCTAGTGCGGCATGGGCAGCAGCGCCTCTACGGGAACCTTGGGGACATCCGTAAGCCCAGCGCCATCAGCCCCAACTACAAACCGCAGCGTGCTCGATCACCTCTCCGGAGAAAGCGTCCTACAGGGCATGGGCCGGCTGCTTGAGGCCATGGGGGAGGTCAAGGAGTCCGTCATGATAGGAGAGGATTTACGCTGGAGAGTTGATCTAGAGTTGAGTCGATATGGATCATGCATCAACTTGCAAAAAAAGTTTTAAGAATCGATGAGGTATCATCTAGTTTAAGATCCTCCGACGCTTAAATTAACTAAGACATTGTGAATAGATAGTGAAAATGGAAGTTCTAGAAGGTAGAAAAAAAGAATTTGAGTACAGAATGGTTCGACTTCCTTCAATGAAAAAGATGAGAGTGATTTCAGCAAAGTATTCACTTTGTGAATCTTATGCTTGAGCTTATCTTCTGAAAGGATATCTTCCCCTTCTATTTGTAGAGGAATTTGCTTAGGCATTAAGAAAAATTTGCTAGGCCGTTAATTAGTTTCAACAGAATGATTAGCTGGATATCAGCTATTTACCATTAGCCCAAGTGGAGTCCAACTGTAGAGTATAGCTTTGTTGGATGATAGTTGTATCAAAGTTGGAAAATTCTAGATTCTTTTTTATGCTGAATTGTATACCACATTGGTAGATCGGCTTTATGATGAACTCAACCTCCAGTTGAAATCGACTTTATGATGAGCTTAACCTCTGTGAGGTCGGCTTTATGATGAGCTTAATCTCTGTTGATGTCGATAATATAATGAGCTCAACCTCCGTGAGGTCGGCTTTATGATGAGCTCAATCTCTGTTGAGGTCGGTAATATGATGAGTTTAACATTTGGTTAAGGTTGGCTTTATGATAAGCTCAACATATATTGAGGTTGGCAATATGATGAGCTTAACCTCCGTGAGGTTGGTTTTATGATGATCTTTTCTTATGAAATCAATCTTTTGATAATCTCTTTTGATAAGATCGGCCTTCTGATGATCTCTTCTGATGAGGTCGACCTTCTGATGATCTCAACAATCAAGTCTTAAAAAAAAAAAAATTATCAATCTAAAGATTTCTGAGTTATGAGGACATTTAGCTGAGATGGGATAATCCCCACAATACTTCGTACGGGAGGGCATACCATCATGTAGCTACTCTTTACCTCATGTAGGATTCTCGATCCCATAAAATAATTAGATTCTTATAATTGGATGCTTGCCGGCATGCAAATATTTCTTCATCGCTTATCCTTTCCTTCCGTTTTTGCCCCATCTTTTCATCTTGCATGCTCAAATATGAGTACTTGCATGCCGGCACCAGTAAAAACAAGTTAGTTGTAGAAATTCGGGGATAGATATCACCCATCCAAGAATGCATGGATAGATACTTGTCATGAAGGGTAATACTTTGTACACCGCTTGTGGTGTAAAAATTCAGACGTGGAGCGCACCACGACTTCCGATTGATCCACTTAAAGCCCTTATGGCTTGATGCGATGGCTGTCTTTTTGCATCCAACTAGGCTTCTGATGGTGCAAAGAAAATGGAGGCGGGGGTGGGGTTCCATCGCCGAATGCATTAATGCATGTAATAATATGTTTTTCGAATTTTGCATGATGAAATTACCCTTTCTCTCCAAAACAAAATGATTTTAGTATTTTGCATTCTGGTTGGACATTATAGGGGCTATATTTCTCTCTCTTCTCACATTTTTTAGTGTTGAATGCTGTATTTCTCTTTCTTCTTTCATTTCCTGAGCCTCTGGGTATCCAAGGTTTAGTCTACAGAAATCATTGCGCATCCAAGGTTATTGATTCTTTATTATCCCATTCAAGTATCCAACCAACATACCCCACCCATCAGGAAGTAAAATACCATTTATTGATTCTTTATTATAATTTTTTTATAGTTCTTTTAATACAGTAGCTCCTTTGGTAGTTAAACGAAATCAATGCATTAGACATGTTCAAACGAGATTTTTTTTTAGTTTTAAAAGTTTATATCATATAAAATCCTATCGGAAGTCATATACTAAGTCTTGATGTCATGATTTCTACCTAGAATAGTTTTTGACATGTCATAATGATGTACAAGGTCCAAAATATGGCATGACATTATGAGTTTATAGGTCAAAATTAAGACATCCAGTTGGTAAAACGCCTTCCAAAATTATGATATCGGAGATATTTGTGCATTCCTTGATATTTCTATTCGAGAATGTCATAATTTTGATTCTTAATATTATAATTTTGATTCTTAATGTTATAATTTTGATATAGAATTATTTTTATTTCAGGATATCATAATTTTGATCTATAATATCATAATAATGATAAAATTATGACATCCTGTAATAAAAATATTTCTAAATACAGAATTATGACATCCTGTATCAAAATTATGATATTAAGGATCAAAATTATAACATTCTAGAATAGAAATAAAATTAAATGCAGAATTATGATATTCTGTATCAAAATTATGATATTAAGGATCAAAATTATGACATCTAGAAAGAAAAATATTTTTAAATATAGAATTTTGACATCCTATGTCAAAATTATGATATTCCTAGAATAGAAACAAAGCCAAATGCACAATTATAATATTGTAATCAAAATTATGATATCAAGGATCAAAATTATGATATCTAGAAAGAAAAACATCTTCGAATGCAGAATTATGACGTCCTGTATCAAAATTATAATATTAAGGATCAAAATTATAACATCCGATACAACAAACATCTTCGGATATAAAATTATGATATTAATGATCAAAATTATGATATTAAAAATTAAAATTATGATATTAAGAATCAAAATTATGACATCCCATAGAGCAAATATTTTAGAATACAGAATTATGATATTAAGAATCAAAATTATGATATTAATGATCAAAATTATGACATCCTGGAATAGAAATAAATTCAAATACAGAATTATGATATCTTGTGTCAGAATTATGATATTAATAATCAAAATTATGATATTGTAGGTTAAAATTATGATTTTTTATATGCAAAACTCTTTCGGATGAAAGTTGTAGATATTATTATGATAGTTGTTCAAAACTATGATATTTTAGATAAAAATTATGACATCATATAGTCAAAATACTTTCTAAATATAATTTTTGATATTATTATGATATTCTATGTCAAAGTTAAGATAACGTGTTTGACTAGGATGTCATAATTTTGGCACAAAATTAGATTCTGATATTTTTATAATATTTTAGATCAAAATTATGATATTATAGATAAAAATTATGACATCGTTGGTCAAAATTATGACATCTTATTGATAAAAGATCTTACGAAAATAGTTTTGATAATATTATAATATTTTCTATCAAAATTATAACATGATATGTTAATATAATGAAAAAAATTTCTAGCAGAAGATGATTTTATCATATTTTATGATATTATAGATCAAAATTATGACATCGTATGTCAGAATTATGATATTATTTGATAAAAGATCTTTCGAAGGTTGTTTTGACAAAACTATAATATTATGTTTCAAAGTTATGACATTATACTTTAATATTATGACAAAAACACCATTCATGTGTCAGTTTTGACATTTCTATGATATTGTAGATCAAAATAGCTATAATCTTGTAGGTCAAAATTATGACATCTAATTGGTAAAAGATCTTGCAAAGATAGTTTTGATAATATTATGATATTCTCTATCAATTATAATATGATATGTTAATATAAGAAAAAAAATACCTAGCAAGAGATGATTTTATTATATTTTACAATATTATAGATCAAAATTATGACATCTAGGTCAGAATTATGATATTCTTTTGGTAAAAAGCCTCCCGAAGGTTGTTTTGACAAAACTATGACATTATATTTCAAAATTATGATATTATACTTTAATATTATGATAAAAATACCATTCAGGTGTTGGTTTTGACGTTTCTATGATATTGTAGATCAAAATTATGACATCTTATTGGTTAAAAGCCTCCTGAAGATGGTTTTGATAATATTATGATATTCTCTATCAAAATTATGATATGATATGTTAATATTATGAATAAAACAACTTC
This sequence comes from Cocos nucifera, assembly GCA_006176705.1. Taxonomy (NCBI): domain Eukaryota; kingdom Viridiplantae; phylum Streptophyta; class Magnoliopsida; order Arecales; family Arecaceae; genus Cocos; species Cocos nucifera. The sequence continues at coordinate 140,833 of QRFJ01000715.1, read as the reverse complement.
CAAATGTTGGTTATGACTTTCTTATGATATTTGGGATCAAAATTATGACATCATGGATCAAAATTATGACATCATGTTAGTAAAAGGCCTTCCAAAGATTGTTTGGACAATTTTAGAACATCATGTATCAAGATTATGACAACATGAATCAAAATTATGAGATGGTATGCTAATATTATCAAAAAATTTTATATTTATGACTTCCATATATATTTTATGATTTTAAAAAACCTTCTGTACATCTATAGATATTTCTGCAAATGATCAAATAGATGAGTCTTTATGTGATGATTTTCTTGAGAATCCATCTTCTCCTAGCACAATGTTTGCAGATAAGGATAATATAGATCCTCATGCTGGAATGGAATTCGATTCAGTAACGAATGTGTATAATTTCTACAATGGTTATGCGAGAAGAGTCGGTTTTGGAATCACAGCCATAGACAGTAGATCCAATAAGAATAATGTATGTTGCTTCAAACATCTAGCATGCTAGAGGTCAGAAAAATCTAAGAAATTAGATAATTTCATGAATCCCAGGGACACCAGCAAAATTGATTGTAAGACGTCAATAAAAGCTAGAATTGATTCTAAGATTAGAAAGTGAAGATTGAACAACGTTATTCTAGAACACAACCATAAGCTATCCATAACAATCGTTCATTTTCTATGGTCCCATAGAAAGATCAGCACACCCAAAAAAGTAGAGATTAGCAACATACATGCCGTAAATATACCTACAACTCAAATATACTCTGCCATCGCAAGAAAGAAATGAGGAAGAAGGTAATTGAAATTCATGGAGAAGAATGCTCATAATTACATTTACTGAAAATATCAAAGTCAGTTGAAAGAAGGAGATGCATAGTCAATGGTTCTCCATTTCGTGCAAATGCAAGCTAAGAATGCAAATTTCTACTATACTTTGGACTTGAATGACAATGCGCAGTTAAGGTCTTTGTTCTGGATCCATCCAAGGTCAAGAATGGCATACACTAACTTTGAGGATGTATTGACCTTTGACTCCACTTATCTCATAAATATATTTCAAATGCCATTTTGTCCATTTATTAGAGTTAACCACCATGGACAGTCTACCTTGCTTAGTTGTGCATTATTGTCAGATGAGATAATAGAGATCTTTAAATTGGTGTTTCAATCATGGCTAGATGAAAATGGTGGTCAAGCGCCTAATGCTATAATCACCGACTAGGATAAGACGATCGAGGCTACTACCAAGGCGATTTTCCTAAATACATGATACCAGTTCTATCTTTGGCATATTTTGAAGAAGATTTCTAAAAAGATAGGCCATTACGCACATCGCATCCTAAATTTATGGTTGAATTCAATGAGGCTGTATATGATACTGTAACTACATAATCAAAAAAATGGAGATAACTCATGGACAAGTATGAAGAATGCAAGGCTATAGATTGGTTGTATAATCTCTATGAATGCCAAGACAAATGGATTCCTATCTATCTTAAGGATACCTTCTTTGCAGGTATGTTGGAATCAAAGGTAGTTTTTTTGAATTTTTTTTGCTAAGTTTTGAATGATATCCAGTGATACTAACACCATATCACTAATATTCTTTGGTCCTAACTTTCTTTCTAGATATGTCCTCCTCTAGGAGGAGTGAAAGCATAAACCATTTCTTTGATGGATTTGTGAATTCGAAGACAACACTAAAGGAATTCATCGAGAAGTATGAGGACACATTGGAGAAAAGATTCGAAGCAGAAAATGAGCAAGATAATATCTTCTTGCAAATAAATGCTTTTCTCAAAACATCCTCGCCATTTGAAAGGCAAGCAGCAGTCATGTACGCTAGGCGTGTGAGCTCAGAAGTGGCACTCCCAAGTCTTGAAAACATGAGAAGATAGATCATGGAAAGATGAAAGCGAGCCAAAAGAGAAATTAGCTCTCCTAACAAAGTTTAGAAACTGGGCTAGTGCATCTTGAGACTAAGCCGGCTAAGTTGAAAATTGGTCTGACTCAGTCCAGGAGTGGATCGACTAGGTCTCAGAGAAAAATTCAAATAGAAAGTAGCATTTTTGGACTATTGGCATGGTACACAACTGGATCGGCTCAGTCCCAGGTTAATCGGCTTAGTCTAAAATTGGGCCGACTCAGTTTTCATGGATTATTATTTTGTGTATGTAGGTTATTTGGGTTTAGAGAATTTTTCTATGAGCTTGGGCTTGATCCTTTATAAAATATATATACTAAAAATAGGTCAAGATTGTAATAGTGCTGAAATATAGTGAATAAAAGCTTTTTTCTTTCAAAAATCTCTTCTTCTCTATTTCTTGAATTGTTTGGTCATGCTTTCACATTAATCTCTGAGAGATTCTTTCTTGTTACTTGGCCAATCACCAGTGACCACGTCGATCTATGTGGAAAGAATGCATATTTTCGATAATTGATATCAGAGCGGTGTTGTGTGGAAGAAAAGAAGACACCTAGGGTTTACTACATTCAGGATCTATTGTATCAGGTTTTATTCTAAAACTTCTAGTTTGCTTCATGGTTGTCTCTAGATTAAGATGAAGATTGTTTACACGAAGGAACGGTGATACAGAAGTTTGGAAAAAGGATCTAGAGCTAATTAGATCTTTTTTGAAGGATAGTTTTGCTGGTGTGTGTGATCGTGAAGGATGTTAGGGATCTATTCTTGACTTATTTGAAGTCATGGGATCAAGTGGATTCAAGATGAATTTTGAGAAATTCAATGGTAAGAAAAACTTTATTCTATGGCAACAAAGAGTAAAGAACTTGTTGGTTCAGCAGAGAATCTACAAGGTCTTGACAAAAAAAAGATTGAAAAAGATCGGTGCTGAAGATTGAAAAGAGTTGAAGAAAATTACTTTTAGCACAATCCGGATGTGCTTAACCGATCAAGTTTTGCCCGAGGTTTGCACAGAAACTATGATAAAGGAGCTCTAAAAGAGACTGAAGAATACATACATGGAGAAGAACATGACGAACAAGCTATGGTTGAAGAAATGGCTGTATAGTCTGAAGATATCCGAAGGCGAAGATCTTGTTGCACATATCCAAAGATTCAATCAGGTATGTTCTAAGATGATGAGTTTGGATGTGAAGATCGACGAGGAGGATTGGGCATTGCTGCTATTATGTTCTCTCCCAGATTCATATGATAGTCTCATAATAACTTTAGTTTATGAAAAAGAGATCCTAAACTATGAAGAGGTTGTTGGTGTGCTCAGATCAAATAAGCAAAGAGAAAAGATCTGCAAGGAAGACCCTAAGTCTGAAATCTTGGCTGTGAATGAAAGACAAGAAAGATCAAAGAAAAAGATAAGAAGAAAATTCAAGGGTAGGTCAAAGTCTCACGATCAGAGAAAGATAACATTGAAATGTTATAAATATCATTAGTCTAGACACCTGAGGAGAGATTGTCCCCTTTTGAGATCAGAAAAAGGGAAGGCCAGCAAGGAAGATGATACAGCTTCTATGAGCAGTAGAGAAGACTTGCTAGTTGTATCAGATGCATTCATAGAGTGCAATACTATGTACATATTGGATTCAGCATGCTCGTACAACTATACTTCTCATCGGAAGTAGTTTGCTACTTACCAGAAAATCGATGGTAGAAGTGTTAGCCTTGAGATGATCATCCGTATAAAGTAGCTAAAATTGGCTCTATCATGGTGAAGATGTATGACGGAATTATTCGTACATTATCAAATGTCAGGCATGTACCGGAGTTGAAAAAGAATTTAATTTCTTTGGGCTACTTGGAGGAGCAGGATTATGCTTTTAGTAGCTAGGTTGGAAGTGGATGTCTGAAAATTTCCAAGAAAGCTTTGGTGGTAATGAGAGGTAGAAAACTGAGCAACAATTTTTACAGAATAGAAGACTCAGTGATGAATGATAGTACAGAGGTGCTAGCAGCGGCACAGGAGGAGCAGATTTTATATCAGCTGTGGTACTATCAGATGGATCATATGAGTGACCGTGGGTTCACTAAACTAAGCAGAAGAGATATGATCCTAGCCCTGAAGAAGGAGGGCACAGATCTTTGTGAGTCATGCATCTTTGGCAAACAGCATAGGATAAAGTTTGCTAGAAGTACCAAGCGCAGCGAGGGAGTGCTAGATTTAGTGCACTCAGATGTATGGGGACTAGCTCCTGTATCAACTAGAGATGGGGTAAAATACTTTATCACTTTCATTGATGATTTTTCAAGGAAGGTATGGGTTTATCTGATCAAAAAAAGATCAGAGATGTTTGCTCGATTTAGAACCTGAAGAGCTGAAGTAGAGAAGGAGTCAGGAAGACAGATGAAGTGTCTGAGATCGGATAATGAAGGAAAGTATACTAGTCTAAAGTTCAGGAGGTACTATGAGAAAAATGGCATCAAATATCATTACACGGTGAAGTTGACTTCCCAACAGAATGGTATCGTGAAAAAGATGAACCGAACACTGACTGAGAAGGCACGAAGTTTGAGGCTACAGACATCACTCTTAAAGTTCTTTTGGAGTGATGCTCTAGCTTTTTCTTATTTTCTTGTGAACAGGTCCCCTCATTATAAGCTGAATAGAGGCATTCCAGAGGAGGTCTGGAGTGAAAAAAAGGTGGAGCTTGGCCATCTAAAAATCTTCAGTTGCATAGCCTATGCATATGTGGAGGCAATCAAGAGGAGAAAATTGGATCCAAAATCTTAAAAGATGATATTCATAGGATATCCATAAGGAGTCAAGGGATACCTGCGTGGGACTCTCAAGCATAGAAGTCAGTGATCAGCAGGGATGTTATCTTTGATTAAAAGAGCATCTTGAGGAGGTCTGGGATAGATGAAACTAAAAAAATAAAAATGAACAACGATGGCCAGCTAGAGAATGATGGCATGTAGGTTACATCCACTTACAGGAGTATTTTTATTGAGGTGGAGCTAAGCAGAAAAGTATTATCTCAGATTGAAAATCAGTATGGAGGGTTGATAGTTCAGATAGATGTGCAGGAGCAACCACAGACATCAGACAGAGATGTACCAGTGGAAGTGGCTTTGCACAAGTTCCAACGTACTATTAGAAGATTGATCAAATATTGAACAAACCAAATCTAGGATTTCACAGATAGATCTTGAAATTTTTTCAAGATCTTACAGCAAAAGACTTAAATAAATATAAAATTTATTTAAATAACCATGTAAATATCTAGATCTCAGATTTATTACATGATTAAGGCATGATATTAAATCAAAAATTAAAATCAAATAAGAAAAAAGATCGATCAAATCAACCTAGATCTACACTACATCAAATGCAGGTATGAAGTTTATAGATCAGATCTATTACCTGAGCAAGTTTATGTGAGCTCAGAAGTAGCACTTTCAAGTCTTGAAAATATGAGAACATAGGTCATAGAAAGACAGGAGCGAGCTGGAAGAAGAATCGGTCTCACTAGTAAAGTTCAAAAATTGGGCCGACTCACACTGAAATTGAGCTGGCTCAGTTGAAAACTGGATCGGCTCAGTTTAGGACTGAGTCGATTAGGTCTCAGAGAAAAATTCAGACAAAAAGCAGTATTTTTGGACTATTGGCACGGTACACAACTGGACCGACTCAGTTTGGGACTGAGCCGAGCCAGTCGCAGGTTAGCCGGCTCAGTCTGAAATTGAGTTGGCTCAGATTTTGTGGGTTATTATTTTGTGTACATGGATTGTTTGGGTTTGGAGAGTTTTTCTATGAGCTTGGACTTGACCCTTTGTAAAGTATATATACTGAAAATAGGTCAAGATTGTAATAGTGATGAAATATACTGAAATAAAGCTCTTTTCTCCCAAAATTTTTTTCTTCTCTTCTTCTCTATTTCTTGATTTGTTTGATCGTGCTTCCGCATAAATCTCTAAGAAGTACTTCCTTGTTGCTTGGCTAATCACCAGCGGCCATGCCGATCTATATGGGAAGAGCGCATATTCCTAATATTTAGTATCAGAGCGGTGTTGCATGAAAGAAAGGAAGACACCTAGAATTTACTACATCTAGGATCTGTCGCACCAGATTTTATCCTAAAACTTCTAGTTTTCTTCATGGTTGTCTCTAGATTAAGATGGAGATTGTTATCACGGAGTAACGGTGATACAAAAGTTTGGAAAAAGGATCTAGAACTAGTTAGATCTTCTTTGAAAGATAATTTTGCTAATCAATCCAATTGATTTATTGATTAAATTAGTTTCTAATTGATTTATTGAAATTCTCCATGCTGAACCTCTTTAGCATAGTTTCTATGTATGTGGATTGGAATATACCAAGCATCCTTTTAGATCTATCCCTATAGATCTTCATTCCTAGGATGTAGGATGCTTCATCCAAGTTCTTCATGAACAACTGTGATGACAACCAGACTTTTATTTCTTATAATACAGAGATATCATTCTCGATTAAGAGAATATCGTCCACATACAAAATAAGGAATACTACTACTGGACTATTTATCCATTTATAAATGTAGGATTCTTCTCCGTTCTTAACGAAGCCATATATTTTGATCACTTTATCAAAATGCATGTTCCAACTTTGAGATGCCTGCTTCAATCCATAAATTAATCTCTGAAGTTTGCACACCTTGAACTCATCTATGGATGAAAATCCTTCAGGTTGTATCATATACATCTCTTAAATCAGCTCTCTATTTAGGAAAGCTGTCTTCACATCCATTTGTCAGATCTCATAGTCCAGATGGGTAGCAATGGCAAGCATGATCTGAATGAACTTGAGCATTGCCATAGGGGAGAACGTCTCATCATAGTCAATACCATAACATTAACAATACTCCTTAGCAACCAGACGGGCTTTATAGGTCTCTACCTTTTTGTTTGTGCCCCTCTTTCTTTTGAAGACCCATTTACACCCAATGGGTTTAACCCCTTCAGGTGGGTCAACTAATGTCCATATATCATTGACCTTCATAGAATCCATTTCGAATCTCATGGCTTCTAGCCATTTCTTAGAGTCGGATCTCTGCATCGCATCCATATAAGTGATCGGATCTTCATCATTCTCATCGAGTTCGATGGGATCACTATCCTGGACCAAGAATCCATAGTATCTATCTGGATGGCAGGATACTCTATCGGATTGTCTTAATGGTGCGGGTTCACTAAGCTTCGGATCTGATCTAATCAAATCTGACTTAGGTTCAATATTCTGTGTCGGACTTTCTACCTGTTGAACTTCATAAAGTTCAACCTTAGAGGCAACAATTTCTTCATCAAAAAACTTCTTTTTCAAAAAGGTTATCCTAAGGCTAACGAATACCTTTTATTCATCAGCATGATAGAAATAGTATCCTTTGGTCTCTTTTGGGTACCCTATAAATGTATACTTGTCAGACCTAGGTCTAAGTTTGTCTGTAACTAACCGTTTGACATAAGTCGGGCACCTCCAAATCCTAAGGTATGAAAGTGCTAGCTTACGTCCTGTCTATATCTCATATGAAATTTTAACTACAGACTTACTTGGAACCTTATTTAATAGATAACAAGCCAATTCGAATGCATATCCCTAGAAGGATATCGACAAGCTAGCAAATTCTATCATGGATCGGACTATGTCTAACAAAGTCTGATTCCTCCTTTCAGATACACCATTATGCTGTGGTATTTCAGGAGGAGTCCACTAGGAGAGAATTTCATTCTCTCCTAGATATATAAGAAACTCACTAGAAAGGTATTCTCCTCCTCAATCAGACTGAAGAGTTTTAATACTCTTTTAAGTTTATTTTTCTACTTCACTTCAGAATCGTTTGAACATTTCAAAAGAATCCAACTTATGTTTCATCAAATAGACATATTCATATCTGGATAGATCATCTATGAGAGTGATGAAGTAGACATATCCATCTCTAGCATTTATACTTATTGGTCCACATACATCAGTATGCACTAGACCTAAGAGCTCATTGGCTCTCTCACCTTTTTCAGTGAAAGATGACTTGATCATTTTATCAAGAAGACAGGACTCATAAGTTGAAAGTAATTCACAATTATTAACTTCGAGGATTCCCTTTTGAGTCAACCTGTTTATCCTATTCTTATTTATATGACCTAGCCTATAGTGCCATAAGTAGATATCTGATACACTATCTAATCTAGGGTGCTTGCCAATAGAATAGACTACATTAATAGATTATGATAACATATATACTCTATTATTTAATTATCCATAGAAAGCAGTAACACCATTCATAATGATATTATAAACTTATTTTTTTATTAAAATTTCATAATTATTCATAGCCAAAAGGCCTACAGAAATAATATTTAAAAAAAACTAGAACAGAAATGATAATCACTAAGAACAACGGTATGTGATTCAAATATAAGTTTCAAAATTTCTAAAGCTATAACTGGAATTGATCTTCCATCTCCAACATTCAGAAATCTCTCACCTTGTTCGAATTTTCTACTGACTTGCAACCCCTACAATGAATTACAAATATGGTAAGAGCTACCGGTATCCAATACCTAGTTAATAATATCATAAATAGAGAAATTGCAAGGAATTATCATATAAATGCCTTGCCCAGCAATAGCTTGCTTCTTTCTCTGCCTGTTTGAGTTCAGAGAGGCAATGTACTGAGAATAATTCCTCTTCTAATGCCCCCACTTCTTGCAAAAGAAGCATTTGGCTTGACTCTTATCGGGCTTGATCTTTGGGGTCTGAGCCTGCATAGGTGTCCTAGCATGAACATGCACCTTCTTGGCTTTCTTCTTCTTGTTCTTCTTTTCTTTCTCAAAGGATCGAGAACGAGAAGATGAACCTCCTACTAAGTTCACCAACTTCTTATGGAGTTGGTGATCCTTCTCAAAGTTTTGAAGTAATCTCAGTAATTCATAGTAGTCCGCTTCAGGCTTTGACATTCTATAATGTGTAAGAAATGGGAGATAAGACTTGGGCAGCGAGTTCATGTAGGTGGTGTGGTGCTCCTAAGCCTTGGGAGGCCACGGGTGGAGCCAGGGTGAGGGCTCCGGGGAGGCTAGGATAGGAGTAGTCCTAAGGTTAGGACAGGAGTTATCCTAGGGTGGAGGTCGCATGTAGCTCTTCACGGGCTTAAGGTTCAGGTATTGAGGGCCTCAAGGGGCTTGGTTGGTTCTTCGGAGATCTGTGACATAAGGTGGAGCAAAAAATTAAAGCTGGAGTTTGAAGGCTACAGAAAAAGAATTTTCTACAGATTAGCCGGTTCAGTCCAAAACTGGATTGGCTAAGTCTCAGAGCATAAGCAAAATAGAGAGCTGCACGTTCGAAACTGCTGGCACAGCACAGGACTGGGTCGGCTCAATTTTAGATTGAGCTGATCCAGTGAAACTTAGCCGACTCAATGCTGAGACTGAGCCAGCTCAGTATGCGGATAGAGTTATGCGAAGATCTATTTTGGACTAGGATCTGGGTTGATCCTAGGGGTCTTAAGGCCTGATTCAAGAGATCTTAAGGGGGTTAATTCATGTATGGGTTGGGTTAGCCTAGGAAAGTTTTTAAGCTAGAATTTATTAGGGTTCATGTGGAAACTCTAGGATATATAAACCAGGATATTGTAACTTTTATAAGAAGGTTGGAATACAATTAAGCTTTTCTCTTTAACTCTCTCTTCTCTCTTCTCTCTGGTTCCAACATCAAAATCCTAGCTTCTCTCATTTTTCTTAGATCTTCTTCAGTTTGCTGAATTAACACCAAGGTTCGTGCAAGAGATCGGATCTATGGCCGTGGCTCCGAGCAGCCATAGAAATAATAGTTTAGTATTGCATCTTTACTAAGTTGTTTGTGCAAGAAAAAGTCGAGCTTGCTCAAGCGCTCTATCAGCTCAATCATGTACAATACATGATGAGTGATAGAGGCACCATCCCACATTTTGACGTTGAAGATGGCACAACTAGTCTTATGCCTCTCAACGTCATCGGGTATACTAAAAGAATTCTCCAACACTTGGAGCATTTCGTTTGGCTGAGCTGTCTCAAACTTGCGATTCAACTCATCGCTCATCACAGCTAGCATAATCCAGCACACTGTGGTTCGATCACTGAACCACTTCTGATAAGTATTTCTGACTGTTTCACGTGCATTGACAGCTGGCTCCTCAAGTGCATGATCCGTCAGCACATATAAGATCCGTTCATGCTCTAGGACAATCTTCAACTTTGGGTACCAGCTACTAAAGTTAGATCCCATCAATTTATCATTATCCAACAATGATCAGAGCAATAGAGAAGTGGCCATGTCTGCATAAAGAAAAATTAAAATTTAATTAATAATTAATTCATTAAATCTAAAGATTTAAACTTTAATCAAAAGGTTTCTCTCATTATTTTATTCGAATTGATAGCCTCTACCTTCAATTCGAGAAATTATCCTAATTTCTTAGTTGGTACTAGAATCCACATAGACTGTACATAAGTCCAACTTTAGTTGGCCCACCCATATATACCTAAGAATAGATTCATAATCAATTATTTTTTTAAATAATTTTTAGTAATTAAATTTTGCCCCAGGCCCTAATCAGTTAGCTTTGCCCTTCTCAGAAAAGGATCCAGTTAGGTTCAATCATTAACATGACCATACTTGGCCCATCCAACCAATGAATGATCAGGCCCAACTTTGGTTGGCCCACTTGACTATCATTTAGAAAGATGTATCCAAGAGATCATATAATGAATGATAATTCCATCAACCAATAAGCACCAGGCTTTTGGGCCTCCAATGATTATCCAACTAATGGACCCATTATCATCCACATTAGTGGGAGGCTATGATCCAGTTATCATATAACTATTTCATTTTAAAAATTTAATAATTTTAGAAAATTTATTTATAGAAGTGAGTAGGTCAGATTAACCAGCTTATCATGATCCTCCCACTAACTTCACCAAGTCACCTTAAGGAAGACCATTAATAGGCTGGTCTAAGAGTACTTAAATCAGTCAAACTGATTTATCTAGCTGACATGGGTGAGCTTGAATAGTCAAGCGATCCGATCAAAATATAATCTCACCAAGAGATCAAGTAAGTTCGATTAGTGGAAGGATCTGCCAGGCTTGCCTTAAACACCATCAGAAATGGCTAGGTAAGCAGGTTGTCAATTAAAAATCACTGGTCTGGTTTACCTTAGACACCAACTGATTTAATTAGTTTCAATTAGATCAACCTAATAGTTCATACTTGACCACATAGCCAAGAATCAAGTCCATCTTGAGTCTTATTAAAGACGTGGACTTGACCAACTACAACTATTGTAATTGATCTAGAGAATCCTTAATCTAATCTAAGAAATAATTGATTAAATTTAGTCAATTCTCTAATTAAGTCCATTTTTTAATTTAACCCTAAGTCTAACCCAATTAATGGACCTAATTTTCACTAACCCATTTAACCCAATGTGTTATAATTTATCTTAGGATCTTCAATTCATAATTCTAGATCCTGATCAACCAACTTCTTAATTCTCAATTAAGTTTTGGACTGAGGATTGGGGTTCGGTTTTTTGAAAATAATTTTCATATTTGTAAAATATTTTTATAATATAATTCTATCAACCAAGTTGCATATTTGATTCATAATCAATATACAAGTAAAATAGATATAAAACTACTTTAGATCTAATCTAAATAGGTTCATGTAATTGAAACAGTTTCAATAATAATTAATCATAAATTTTTCTAGATCAAATATAACATATTTATGATGATTGAAATCAGATTAAAATATTTTTGATCACATCATAAAATCTCTTAGATCTAATCTAAAATTTTATGATTAATATTTTAGATCAGCACGTACTAGGACAACCTATTCACTGTAAGGGATAAACCTTACAGTAGGACAACCTTATAGCAATCCGTGCAATCTAAAATATTTTATTTTTTTATTTTTTTAATTTTAAATTTAATAATTAGATTATAAATTAGATTTAATCTAAAAAATAATCTAGACATGCATAAAAAATCATGTAATAAGAACCTAGGCTCTGATACCAATTGAAGAAATCAGATCTAGGGTTTCACAAGTAGATCTTAAAACTTTTTCTAGATCTTATAGTGAAAGACTTAAATAAATCTAAAATTTATTTAAATAATCATTTAAATATCTAGATCTTAGATCTATTACTTGATTAAGATATGATATTAAATTAAAAATTAAAATTAAGAAAGAAAAAGGTTAATTAAATCAAGATCTACACTACATCAAATGTGGGTATGAAGTTTATCGATCAGATCTATTATCTGAGCAAGTTTAGATATTCTAACTTATTGATCTAAGCTTGAGGATAAAGTTATGAGTCGAACACATGTCCGACCTCTAGGAGTCATCCACACGAGCCTACGATCTTTGATCTAAAGTTTGATGCAGAAAATCAGCACAACATGCTAGTACTGTGCTGATCCTTCTTCGACGGTCGATCCGATGATTTCTTCTTCAAAATTTAGACTCTCTAAAATATGAGAAGAAAGATGAGAGTTTGCTGATCTGAGATTCTTAAAAAAAACTCAAAAGAAAGGATGAGAGCTTAAAAATAACACAGTCCTAGAAGAAGATCCTCTTCTTCTACTCTTTTCTCTCACCTAGACACCTAGTTTGGTGCCTATGGAACCCCCACGCCCAAGGATCCTCTTTCTCTGATTTTTGCACACCCCAAATCTCTCCCAAAGTTTTATATTTCATGAAAAAATTAAAATAAAATTCATCCAATAAATAGAAAAAGAGAAGAGTCCAAGTTAGGTCAAATTCCTAGACTAGGAATATCCAAACATGGAAAGTTGTTGGGGTGACCAACTCTTGGGCACCTCCTCCATAATTTTTGATGTGGACCAGCAAGGGAGGGCACACAAAAAGAAGATTATTTTGGTGAAATAAGAGAAGAATTAATTAGAAGAGGGGGTGGCACTCAAGGGAAGATGTTTTGATCAATAAGAATTCTATCTCATAGAATCCTAAGCAAAACCAATTCCTCCTTTGACTTGGTCTTCCACCTAACTTTCAAATATGACTTCGAGGGAGACAGGAGGCATGAAAATCAAGAAGAAAGAGATTATCCATGAAAAATATCTAAAAAATAGATATGGAGAGTGTTGGGACCAAGGTGGCGTAAAGAGATAGGGAGTCCTAGTCACACTAGGACTCCTATTTTGACTTGGTCAAACGAGATCTTTTAACCAAATAAAATCAAGATTAAACCAATCCAATTAAATAAGACACTAATCCATTTAAGAACTTAATTAAATTAGATTTAATTTTAATTTATTTTCTAATTAGATTAGAAAATTAGGTTAATTCGAGTCCTAATTAGACTAGGACTAGTTCTTTCTTGCACTTGGCTTATCCAATAAATTAATTGAACTTGATCTAATCAAGTCCAAACCAAATCTAATTAAATCATATTTAATTAAACTTAATCTCAATCTATTGATTTAATTAAACTAAGTTAATTAGTAATCTAATTGCTAATCGATCCTCCTACAATAGTTGCACTAGGTTAAACACCAATCATATTGATTGTTTAACCCTAGAACAATTCTTAATCATTGATCAACCATCCGATCAGATCATAAGCTCTAATGTGTGTTATCTCATAGGTTTCAATCTAAATCGATAGTACAGAAATAAATTTTTATACCAATCGAAGTGACCATCTAGCAATGATATTCGACGATCGGATAGGTCGAAGGTGTAGAATACCATCCTTAGAACCCATGCGGATATAGTTTCTATATAATTCATCTCTTTGACCACAATGCTCTTAGGACACATCAAAGTTCAACTATTAACTTTGATCAGAATATCCATATTATATTTTAAAATATTAAATCTATCTGATGGATTATCCTATCCAAGGTTTTACTATATTGAAATACAGCGATACATTCTTCTCCAACTCTTAAAGTGGTCAATTTCATCTTGATCACACTCCGACTTCACAAGTACTTGACTATGCCTAGAAGTCTTTTATTGCTGAATTAGAAATTCAGTTAGTCCAATATCAAAGTACAATGAGTTGTTTGCAAGTCACTAAAGTGATCTCAGGTCGAAGGAATACTTATACCTATATCCCATTAGAGATATTCTCGACAGCAAAATGCTCTAGAGTTGGTCACGTTCAATGATGATGTACCCATACATCTCACCTATATGCCATATCAATATCTCCATACATCTTGGTTAAGAGGACAACCAACCTATATGGCATATAGCGATCTATACTCGATAGATGTTGTCGTCCTAATTAACAGCCTATCATTTGGTTGTGAATAAATTTAAGGACTAATCGATAAATTCTCTCTTTATCAAAACTTAATAGTCCTAAGGACTTCATCATAATAATGAAGTTCATTAGAAGATATAAACTTATGATGAAAAAATGTCAAAATACTTTTTATTAATTAATAAATTAATTATAATTATAAAATAGCTCAACCATCAACAGGCTGATAATTGACTTTGGAACATAATTTTCAACAAATATGGCATTGATGAGGTTATCTCCTATGCACTCATTGATAGGGACGCGATGCTGTCGTTAAGACACCGTGTTTATCAGTTTAATCCGACTTCTTAAAATTATTGAAAATACGTAAATAGTAGTGAGTCGGGTCGAATCCACAGGGAAGGTAGTATTTTTAGATTTGAAATCTTTAATTTTTTTGAGAAGAAAAAGAAAATAATTTAAATTTTAAAATAAAAATTGAAGTCGGAAGATTGAAAATAAAAATTAAAAGATGCAGGAATTTAAATTTGGTACTAAGATCTACTAGTTAGATCTTAGCATCTACTTGCAAAGCAATAATTTAAAGTGCATAAATTAAATTACAATAAAAATAAAAAGCAAGAAATTAAAATATAAAAATTTTTATTAACTAAAATTTCAGAATTTAAATACATAAAATTTAAAAAGAAAAGATAATAAAATAAAATAGCCTGATCTCTGATCTTGGATCGGCATTGGCAGAAAGATGGTGTAGAAGCTCGGCTCTTCTTCTCGGCACCCGTTGCTTCGAAGCAGCCTTTAACCCATAGCCTGGCTTCGCCCTGTACCAAAGCTTCACCTTGATCGGAGATGTTGATTTCTGATGGCCTGGGGTCCTTTTTATAGAGCTAGGAGGGCTGGATATTTTTTCTAAAGGCAATATGGGACTAATAGCCTTTGTAATCATAAAAATATAAAGAAATTTGGATAAAATTTGAATCAAAATAGCTCTGATATGACTCTGATAAATCTGATAAAATCCAGCCATTCAATAGGAATCCAACGGTCCAAAAATCATCAAAATCGGATGCAGATCAAGCTCAGATCGGGTCGGATTAAATTCTGGCCGTTGGATCGCGCTTGATCGGAGGAAATCTGGCCGCAAATCATGCGCCTTCGGGAGTCTTGATCACCGTCGGGAGCATTTCTGGACCGTCGGATCATCGCCTGGATCGAGCGCTGCCGTCCGATGGTGATCCGCGTGATGTTTGTATCTGAATAAAATTCGGAAGCAACCACAGCCGTCCGATCCTGACCGCAAACAACCACATCCGTCCGATCGCGCAATCACTGTTCCCATGGACCGCGTGGACCGGCCGCACCGCACACCGCAACCAATCAGCGCCGCTGTTGTCGGACGAAAAGACTAAATTACCCTTGTGAGCCGCGATAAATTTCTGTAGACCCTTTAAGGGGTCTAGGTCCACCACGTGGCAATCTCTGATTCGCCGGAATTTTGCTGAGCTGGCGGTCCACGCCTGGATCGTGGACCGGCTGATGGCTTCAATGGCTGAGTCGGCTTTGATGGCTTGGCTTGGCTTGGTGGCTCGGCTTGCGGAGCCGGCTGAGCCGTTTTCTTTTTTATTTAATTTTTATTTATTTTATATTTTTAAAAATTCATATCTTTTTCATTTTAGCTCCGTTTTACTTGAAATTTATTTCATTGTGATCAGAAAAATGAGATCTTTCTATTGATAATAAAATTTTATTTTTTAATTTTTATTAATTTTTATTATTTTTTAATTAATTTTTTAATTAATAAAAATATGAATTTTTTAAAAATTATATATAAATTGATTATTAATTTTTAAAAATTAATATTAATTAATTGATAAATTAATACTTTTATTGGTGAATTTATGATGCTTATCACTCATCACTGCTAATAAAGATCCAGAGAATTATGCAGAGGTCATAGAGAGTGAAGATCATGATTTATGGATACAGGCCATAATGGAGGAGATGAAATCACTTGAGAAGAAGCAGACATAGTAGCTGGTGGATCTTTCAGAGGGTGCTCAATCTATTGGCTCAAAGTGGGTGTTCACAAAGAAAGAAGCACCTTCAGAATAAGATGAACTCAGATTCGAAGCAAGACTGATAGCAAAGGGATACTCACAAAGGAAAGAAATTGACTACATAAAAATTTTCTCTTCTGTGGTACGTCATACATCTATTCGAGTTTTGATGTCACTAGTGGCACAGCATAACATAAAATTAGAATAGATGGATTTGAAGATGGCCTTCCTTTATAGGACTTTGGAGGAAAGAATCTACATGAAGCAGCCAGATGGTTTCATGGAGATGGAACAGGAAGAAAAGGTGTGTTTACTCAGAAAATCTTTGTATGGCTTGAAATAATCTCCTCGTCAGCAGTATCGAAGGTTTGATAGCTTTATCTTGAGCCTGAATTTCAGCAGATGTGAATATGATTATTTTATCTATGTCAAGTATGTAGATGAGGAGGATGTCCTGTACCTATTTTTATATGTAGATGATATGCTTATAGCCAGTAGAAGCATGGATGCTGTGAAAAAGTTGAAAATGACATTATCATCTGAGTTTGAAATGAAGGATTTAGGTCCAGCTGAGAAAATTTTTGGAATAAAGATTTGCAGAGATAAATGCAAAGAAGTGCTCCATTTGTCATAAGAAAAGTATGTCCAGAAGGTTCTAGAGAGGTTTGGGATGGAGAAGGCCAAACCTATAGAGATGTCATTGTCGAGCCATATATCTCTCTCCAAGTTATAGAGCCTTCAATCAAAAGAGGAGAGAGAGTACATGGAACGAGTTTCTTATGCAAATGCTATAGGTAGTGTGATGTATACTATAGTATGCTGTAGATCAGATATAGCACATGCAATGAGCACGATTAGTAGATATATGGTAACTTTGAGAAGAAACAATGAAAAGCATTGAAATAGATATTAAGATATCTGCATGGAATAAGAGATTATGGTTTGGTATTTGGTGGACAGTCGAGAGGATTTGAAGAATAATCTGTGAAGATGTGTGAAGGTTCAGATCCTCTGGAAGGATTTGTTGATGCAAATTATGCTAGTGATCTCGATACAAGGAGGTCTACTACTGGATATCTCTTCTACATATATGGTGGATCGGTGTCTTGGAGATCAATTCTTCAGCCAATCATGACCTTGTCTACCACAGAGGCTGAGTACATTGGGATAACAGAGGCTGCAAAAGAAGTCCTTTGGCTTAGGAGGCTAATTGATGAGTTGGGGATGGAGTAGAGCAAGATTACACTATTCAGTGATAGTCAGAATGCTCTATTATTGGCATAGAATCCAGTCTATCATATGCGCACAAAGAATATAGACGTGAGGTACCATAGGATCAGAGAGCTGGTGGAGAAAGGTAAAGTAAAATTGATGAAGATCCATACCAAGGAGAATCAGTCTGATGCACTCATGAAGGTACTCTCCAGAGACAACTTTCAGAGATATATGGCATGGATGGATCTATTGAGAAGAAAAGAGTTCACAAGGACTTGAAAGCACCAAGGTGGAGAATGTGAGCTCAGAAGTGGCACTCCCAAGTCTTGAAAATATGAGAAGATAGATCATGAAAAGATGGAAGCGAGCCAAAAGAGAAATCAATTCTTCTAACAAAGTTCAGAAATTCGACTGGCTCACCTTGAGACTAAGCCGGCTAAGTTGGAAACTGGATCGACTCAGTTCAGGACTGGATCGGCTAGGTTTCAAATAAAAATTCAGATAGAAAGCAGTATTTTCGAACTATTGGCGCGATACACAATCGGCTCAGTTTTCATGGATTATTATTTTGTATACATGGGTTGTTTGGGTTTGAAAAGTTTTTCTATGAGCTTGGACTTGATCCTTTATAAAGTATATATACTGAAAATATGTCAAGATTGTAATAGTACTGAAATATATTGAATAAAAGCTCTTTTCTTTCAAAAATCTCTTCTTCTCTATTTTTTGAATTATTTGATCTTGCTTCTGCATTAATCTCTGAGAGGTTCTTTCTTGTTACTTGGCTAATCATCAATGGCCACATCGATTCATGTGGAAAGAGCATGTATTTCCGACAAGATGTGTATTCAAAAAATTTTAGAATGAGATACTTGAGATGGCTGCATCAAATTCTTAATTAACTGAAGAATCTGACAGCTTAGCTACATATTCTATAAGGTCATTTGAGAGATTTGAAGTTAATAGAATTGAAAAGAAGATTGTAAAAAACTATATTGTTGAAAGTGCACCAACTGGCATCACCTCTCCTTGATACCAATTGATGTTCCATGATATCGCTCCAACGCTAATCATCCTTGGCATCATAAGCTCCGATACCATGTTACGGAAGCCCCTGATCTTTAGCATGAATCTGAAGGAACCTGTGACGTTCTCTATGGGCAGCAAACCATCGATCCTCCACTTGGATCTATGATGGGGTGCCTCCCTCCTTGGGCTTGAGGGAGACACCCCCCTCTCTAAGGCTTCTTCAAGAATCCTAGGGTGGCAACTCTAGAGAAAAGAGAAGAAGAGAGAGTTGAGGAAGAAAAGATTTATATTCCACAACCTTTTTAAAATCCTAATACTACTTATGTATTTATATATAACCATTAGGCCTGATCAAAAAACTTTCTGACTAATCTAATATATGAAAGCACTCACCGAGCCCATGTACACCCATGTCTCCCATGCTCTCATCTTTTGGATCTAGACCCAACCCATACATGAGTTAGCCTCCTTAAGACCTCTTGAACCAGGCCTCAAGACCCTTAGGATCAACCCAGATCCTAGCCTAAAATAGATCCTCGCGTAACTCTGCCCGCGCACTGAGCCGGCTAAGTTCCAATGGGTCGGCTCAGTTTCAAACTGAGCCAGCCTAGTTCTGTACTGTGCCAGTAGTCCCAAATGTGCAGCTCTCTATTTTGTCTATGCACTGAGACTTAGCCAATCCAGTTTAGAACTGAGTCGGCTAACTTGTAGAAAATCTTCTTTCTACAGTCTTGATTCTCCGACTTTGGTTCCTTACTTTATCTTAAATCCCAAGCCTCTGAAGCACCAATCAAGTCCCTTGAGGCCCTCAATATCCAAACCTCAAGCTTGTGAAGAGTTACATGCTGCCTCCACCCTAGGACAACTCCTGTCCTAGCCCTAGGACCACACCTATCCTAGCTTTTCCGGAGCCCTCATCCTAGCTCCGCTCGTGGCCTTCCAAGACTTGAAAGCACCACACCACCTATAATCTCTACCTTGGTGCGCCCAACCTTGGCACACCTGGCAACATCCTCCTGCACGATCCTGTTGTCCCTGCATGTCCTGATAGCCCCTCGTGCTCATCTTACCACTATCATTCTTCTTCAACTGCTAAGCTCCCTTTGAGGCCTTCGGGATAACCGCCTCCACCACTGAAGTTCTTGGCTTGTTTCTCTGCACCACCTTTGGAGTTGTAGGTATCCTTCTGCTGGACAGCTGCATCATTTATCCTAAACTTTCTTGAAGATCATGCAATATTTTTTTATCGACACTCGTTGCATATCCTGATGCTCTACCTAACACTGTCCCCTCAAAATCATGCCTATCTCCTGACATAATCCTCTCCGCCTGGATCTGTATAGCCCCGACACTGATGCTAGGATATAGGTCCTCCCTCTGCACCTCCTACTCTGAACTCGTGTCACAGCTTCCTCCACCAATGAAGCCACCTCTATCCGATGCTCCACCTAAAGCTGAAGTCCTCCTGATGTAGAAGCCGACTCTGTATTCGAGTCCCCCAAAACCAACCATCCAATGCTGCACTGCTGGATCTGTCACTGTACCTTAAATACCATCGCTGACCCTTTGAATCCTCTGCACTTCATAGACCTATCCGAAACCATCTTAGATACAGCACACCCTACGGGCTCCTTCGAGACCATCAAGAGCTCATTCGAATCTTTACTTTTAATGACTGTACTGATGGAATCCGAGCTTTCTCCTTCCTTGCACTTCTTCTAAAGTGGACACTCCTACTTAAAGTATCCTGCTTCTCCACACTTGAAGCATCTCTTGGACTCCTTGCTATCCCTTTGTTCATTCTTCTTCTTTCCTTTTTTGTACTTCTCTGAAACCACAAGACTCTTCTGGAAGACCTTCCTCTTCATCATCTATTCTCGCTGCTCGTTAAACTTAAGCAGTGATACGATCTCCTCGTACACCAGTATCTTCTTACCATATAGCTAAGTTGTTACCAACGAATCAAAGCTCTCGGATAGTGAACATAACAATAATAGACTCTTATCCTACTCTTCTAAATCCACCCCTATATTGAGTAAGTCCATGCTCATCCATTCGAACCGCTGAATATGCCCTGCAACATCCTCGCCCTCCTGCATCCGAAGGCTATACAGTTGCTTCTTCAGCATCAACTTGTTGCACATGTTCTTTCCTATGTACAACTACTGCAATCTCAACCATAATTTCTTGGATGTTCTCTCCTCCAACATACTATACAAAACCTCATTCGCCAAACAAGTCTTAATCATGGTATATGCCCTTTTCTTCAAGGACACCCATCCCTTGTATGTGATCTCCTTTGGTCTATCTTTTAAGATCGAATCTAACCTCATCTAAACCAGTAGATCCTCTATCCTTATGATCCACATCGTGAAACTTTTCTTTCCATCAAACTTCTCTAATCCTACCTTCAATCCGCTATTTTTCATGATCAATCCGAATCAAATAACAGCAAATAGATAAATCTAAGAAATATCTTGACTTGGGATGGTGGACAGTAGTCTTATGATCTCTTCTTTTCTCATGAAGCCTAGAGAAAGTCTTTAGATCTGAATCTCGTTGCTGATCTCTACTGAAAATTGATCTTCTTCCTTCTTCATGCTCAACCTTGCTCTGATACCAATTGTAAGCACACTAACTGTTATCACCTCTCTTTGATACCAATTGATGTTCCATAATATCGCTCGAATGCCAATCATCCTTAGCATCACTAGCTCTGATACCATATTGTAGAAGCCCCTGATCTTTAGTATGGACCTAAAAAAATCTGTGATGTTCTCTATAGGCAGCAAATTATCGATCCTCCACTTGGATCTATGATGGGGCACCTTCCTCCTTAGGCTTGAGGGAGATGCCCCCCCTCTCTAGAGCTTCTTCAAGAACTTGGGGTGGCAACTCTAGAGAGATGAAAAGAAGAGAGAGTTGAGGGAGAAAAGATCTATATTCTACAGTCTTTTTGAAATTCTAATACAACCTATGTATTTATACATAGCCATTAGGTCCAATCAAAAAAATTTCTGGCTAATCCAATACATGAAAGCACTCACCGAGCCCATGTACAACCATGTCTCCCATGCTCTCATCCTTTAGATCTAGACCCAACCCATACATAAGTTAGTTCCCTTAAGACTTCTTGAATCGAACCTTAAGACCCCCTAGGATCAATCCAGACCCTAGCCCAAAATAGACTCTCATGCAACTCTGCCCGCGCACTGAGTCAGCTCAGTTCCTAGCTCAAAATAGAGCCTCACGCAACTCTATCCGCGCACTAAGCCGGCTCAGTCTCAGCACCGAGCCAGCTAAGTTCCACTAGGTCGGCTCAGTTTCAAATTGAGCCAGCCCAGTTCTGTACCGTGCCAGCAATCCCAAATGCACAGTTCTCTATTTTGTCTGTGCACTAAGACTTAGCCGACCCAGTTTAGAACTGAGTCGACTAACCTGCAGAAAATCTTCTTTCTACAGTCTTGATTCTCTGACTTTGGTTCCTTGCTTCATCTTAAATTTTAGATCTTCGAAGCACCAATCAAGCCCCTTGAGGCTCTCAATATCCGAACCTCAAGTCCATGGAGAGTTATATGCCGCCTCCATCCTAGGATAATTTTTGTCCTAGCCCTAGGACCACACCTATTCTAGCCTCCCCAAAGCCCTCACCTTGGCTCCGACCGTGGCATCCCAAGGCTTGGGAGCACGATACCACCTACAACTATTACTTGGTCCAGCCAATTGGAAGAAATGAAATGCCAGTGCCAATTATTTGAGTTCAAAGGATACTTATGCAGGCACGCGTTATTGGCTCTCCATCAAAATAAAGTATTTTGCATTCCTGAAAAGTACTTTCTCAATAGATGGTGCAAGAACATGAAATATCAATTTGATATTTTAGATTATAATGTTCAATTCTATGATAGAAGTACCAAAAAATCTAGATAACTATAATTATGATATCTTGTGATAACTATAACTATGATATAGATATGCTTTGATGAGTCATCGGATGATGAAGCTTACGGAGGTTACTTCCATGTTTGAAGGTGCTTTTAACCTAGTGATGACTGATCTGACTCCATTATTCAAAAGAGCGGTAAATGCTAATTATTCAACACAGCATCATTCAAAACTTTCTATCTGGGATCCGATTAATATTGCCATAAAGAAGCAGCCAAGAGAGAGGAGAATAAAAAGTGGAGTCGAAAAGAACTCGAAGAATTCAAAAAAGTCGAAGAAAGTTGAGAACAAAATAGCAGAATATCCATCTATCAAAGACAATGGTAAAAGGCCTGCTAAAAGATAGAGGACGACTCCATAAAAAATTATGGAGGTAGTATAACAAACAATCTCTACCAATCATCCACCATCCAATCCATTTTTGGATGAGTTTGATGCTTTTATATCTAGCTAACTAACACAAGAGACTGAGACAAATTTATGAAGTAATAAGTGAAAATTATAACATTATACGTTAGAAGTTAAATTTTATTACCTTCGATAAAGTTTTTTCTCTGCTTGATTTCACAATATTGATAAGGATGTCATATTTTTACAAGAAAAGCTTTCAAGATAGTTTTTTGTATCATGATATCATAATTTTAAACTTAAATATGATATAGAATATCATAATTCTATGTTCGAAGATGTTTCTATTAGATATTATCATAAATTTTATCCTTGATGGAGTTAAATTCGATATAAGATATCAAAATTCTAAGTTTAAAAAATTTTGAATATCAAATATCATAATTTCTATGCATGGATGTCATAATTTTAATCATTAATATCATAATTTTGATACAAGATATCATTATTCTTCTTTCGAAGATGTTCTTATATTGAAATATCATAATTTTGATCCTTAATATCATAATTTTGATATAGGATATCATAATTCTGCGTTCGGTGTTATTTCTATTTTAGGATATCATAATTTTGATCCTTAATGTCATAATTTTGATACAGGATGTTATAATTCTGCATTCGTATTATCGTGATGTCATAATTTTGACCATCAATATTATAATTTTGATCAAATATATCATAATTTTGATATAAAATAAAATAATTCTACGTTCGGTGTTGTTTCTGATAATGGATGCAATAATTTTGATCCTTAATGTCATAATTTTGCCCTTTAATATCATAATTCTGCATTAGGAGATGCTTCTATTCCGTGATGTCATAATTTTGATTCTTAATATCATAATTTTAATATAGAATATCATAATCCTACATTCGGATTGCTATAATATCATAATTTTGACTCTTAATGTTATAATTTTGATCAAGTATCTCATACTTCTATGTTCATTGATGTATTCTATGCCAGGATGTTATACTTATGTGTTAGATAATTTTTGGCGCCATATTTATGAGATTTTATGCTCTAAATTTAAGACTTATTTTTTAGTTATTTTCCAATGAGTTTTTCTTTCTTGTCAGTCATGATATTTTGATGCCGCGGGAAGTGTCACTAAGAGAACCTCCTTTCACTTTGGAGGCGTAGTCTTCCAAGCCAATAAGGTTGCAACACATGGCATTTTAATATAGGCGGTGGATCGGTACTCCTCATTCCAAGCTCTCTATAAATCAAAGAAAATGCCTACTACTGCTGAAAGTGTCAAAGAAGATGGGACTATGGTTCAGTGGCTCGGTGATTGGCAGCGTTCGCATCTTCATGGATGGTTTACATGCTAATGTTTATATCATTGTTATAGTTGGAATGGTCTACCTACTTATTGTAATCCTATCATTGCTCTTTAAGCTTTTATGATGTATATCATAACAGATGGTTTTTCAAACCATCTACCTTAATAAAATATGTTATGGTAGTTGAAATATACTTTATGTCCAATGATATCGTAATTTTGACACAGGATGTCATAGCTCTTCATTCAGAAATATTTTCTTTAATGAAAACCAATACTTTATACTTTATACTTTTTATTTTTCATGTCATAATTTAGCATTCGTCGAAGTTACCTATGACATAATGTCATACTGTAAAACTACAATATCATAATTCCACAAGTACTAGAATCAAAGACGTTTTTCATGCCTTAGTGTCATAATTTTGACATAGGATGTCCTAAATCTGCATTCAGATAAGTTTACCATACGTAGATGTTATAATTTTAAAAAAGATTGAGAGAAAATAATTGAGATGGTATAATATTAGCACAGATCCTCGTGTATCGCACTGTGCTCAGTCCATGTATAAATACAAATTAGAACAACCAGCTATAGGCAAAAGAGGATCTCATCCAGCCTTCGCTTTAGGTGAAGATGCCGTCATCATGATACTCCTATTCGATGGAGGGTTTGTCCCCCCATCATCCGGATCATTGCTGGCAGTTCGAGAGGGATGTGTTGTCCAACACTCATCTTGGTTTGGGAGGTATTGAAAAATATCGTGCCTCCATGTAGTCTCGGCCAACGCATGGAGCGTAGGATCAAGGAGAGGAGTGCCGACATAATCGATGGTGACTACAACTTACTTGACCCTAGCAATTATCGAGCCTCCATGCAGTCTTGGACCAAGCATGGAGCATAGGAGCAACGAGGAAAGGAGAGTGCCGACACGAACGAAAGTGATTGCAAGCTACGTCACCCTAGAAAAGAGCAACAATCTTAATTTTTTATTTACTTTGTTTGTCCTAATTTGTAAAATGGGTGATTATATTTCATCAAATTATGAAATATATTATAGATATATTATAAATAATAAAATATCTTCTTAATTTTTGGATGAGATTGCTTGTCCATATCGTACTTATGTGATGATTTCTATTTTGAAAAATTTATTTACGAATAAAGATAATTTTTATACAGGATCTTATATTTCTATAACTTCTGCATTCAAGGATGTTTTCTATAACATCATGCCATAATTTTAACTTAAAAGATGAATACTTTCGACACAGGATATCATAATTCTATGTCGGATGTCATAATTTTGATCCTTAATGTCATAATTCTTCTTTCAAAGATGTTTCATGTGTCGAATGTCATAATTTTGATCCTTTATGTCATAATTTTGATCATTAATATTATAATTATGCTTTTAAGGACCTTTTTTGTGATGGATGTCATAATTTTGATTCTTTATGTCATAATTTTGATCTTTTATGTCGTAATTTTGATCGTTAATATCATAATTTTGATATCTAATATCATAATTTTCACTCTTAATATCATAATTCTACTTTAGAAGATGTTTTCTATGTCGGATATCATAATTTTGATAGTTAATATCATATTTCTGCATTCGGAAATATTTTCTATGCAGATGTCATAATTTTAATACGTAATATCATAATTTTGTACTTTAATATCATAATTTTAATTCTTAATATCATAATTCTAATCCTTAATGTCATAATTCTGACTAACAATATTATAATTCTACCTTCTAGATTATTTCTATTTTAGGATATCATAATTTTGATCCTTAATATCATAATTTTAATCATTAATGTCATAATTCTACTTTCGAAGATGTTTTCTATGCCAAATGTTATAATTTTATCCTTTAATATCATAATTTTAATCTTTAATGTCATAATTCTGACTAAGAATGTCATAATTTTGCATTCTAAATTATTTTTATTTTAGGATATTATAATTTTGATCCTTAATATCATAATTCTGCTTTTGGAGATATATTCTCTGTCGAATATCATAATTTTGATTCTTAATATCATAATTTTGATCCTTAATATCATAATTTTAACCAAACTTAATATATTATGTCTTTTCCTTATCTGAGTTTTTTACCAAACTTAGACTCTGCATATCTTTTTATTTAGGATAAATTTTTTATTAATTTTTTCATGAAATATAGACCATTAAGAGAGCTTTGAGGTGTGTAAAAATCAAGGAGAGAGAACCTCTAGGCATTAGGTTTTAATAGATACAAAACTAGATGTCTAGATGAGAGCAAAGAGAAGAAGAAGAGGGTCTTCTTCTAGGGTTGCGTGTTCATCATCTTTCTTCCTTCTTTCTTGGGTTTTTTGATAGAGTCTCAGATCTAAAACCTCTTCTCCATGTTCTCCTTTTTGAAAGAATCCAAATTCAAAAGGAGGCATATGATCAACCATCGAAGAAAATTCAGCACAGTACTAGCATACTATGCTGATTTCCTACATCAGAATTTCTGATCGTGCTCGTGGGCTCGTGTGGACGACTCCTAGAGATCGGACACGTATGCGGCTCATGACATCATCCTCAAATCTATATCAACAAGTTAGAACATCTAACTTACACTAGTAATAGATCTAATTTATTTATTTTATAGCTGCATTAGATATAGTATTATAGCATATTGATGAGATCAACATATTAATCTTTTCTTTGTATTTTCTAATTTTTGATTTAATATCATACCTTGATCATGTAATAAATCTTGGATCTAGAATATTTTTATGCTTATTTAAATAAATATTTAATTTATTTAAGTTTTTTACTATCTTATCTTAAAAAAGTTTTAAGATCTATCCGTGAAATCCTAGATCCAGTTCCTTCAGTTGGACCATGCATGCAAATTACTCCTATAGGACAAAAATTATCTGGTACTGTCGAGATCCCAGACATATTTATCAAGAGCGATGGTGATGTCCATATTATAAATGCCACTAAGCGATGACTTTAATATTCTGGTATAAATTATTAGAGTCTATTTATTGATGTGTTGCTAATATTATTATTCAACATGTTATATTTGTTGCCCAGAGGTTGCAATCCAAGAGGAGGGGTGAATTGAATTTCTAAAATAGAGATGGTTGGAGAAAAATTTTGAGATCTCTCAATTCTGAATGAGATGTCTCGATGGAATCGTGAGATCTCTTAAGAATCCTGCGAGACTTCTCGCTCTTAAAGCATAGAAACTGAGTTTTTATTCTGGTCAAAGAGATTTTTGAGGAATTTTTGCTATCAATCAAAGAGATTTAATTTTTATTTGAATTTTTTTTTATATCTTTCTTGTTTTGGTCAAAAAGCTCTCTTTCTTCTAATCTTTGGAAGCTTAAGAAAAATTTCTTCTTTAAAGATCTTGACTTGATGAATTTTTATAGATCTTTTCTTGAAATAATTTTTTAATTTAAATATCTAAAATTCACTCATAAAATACATAGTTAAATACTCAAACTCATGTTGATTAATGTTGTAGGTCATGATGACACCGAAATGCCATCTAGCTTTCACCCCTATCCTCTAATGACTATGCGGAGCTCCACATCTGAGCCATGTCGGTAGGCCATGTCGTGTTGGTAGGTTGTGTCATATCATACCGTATCGATAGATCGTGTCTTAGGCCATGTCGTGCTGTGTCGATAGGCCATGCCTTGGGCCGTGCCGGTCGCTAAGAGAACCCCCATCTTGTTGCTTTTGTTTATTGCATTGCATAGTGATAGACCCATCAATTGATTAGTGTACATAATCTTCGACATTCGTATATTTATATGTAATTATATGGATGGTACCTAGGCATATCTTTGATTATTGTTCAACATGTTATATTGGTTAATGTTCATTAATGTTGCAGGTCACGATGGCACCGAAATGCCATCTAGCTTTCATCCTTGCCTTTCAATGGGTTACGCGAAGTTCAGCATCTGAGGAGCAGTCGGAGCATACTTCATCCACCTCTACATCGACTGCTCAGGAACCTCCACCATCGACATCTACTCCACCAGTGGCATCTACTCCATCGGCCTCTGAGCCTCCACCATCATCCACATCTCCAATACATGCTACTCCAACGACATTTAAGTATACATTCTTATTATATTATTTATTTATTTTTTAGATAGTATTTGTATACATATATTTGCATAACATATTTTTATTGTAGGTGCATCATTCAGCCAGATATTTCATGGTTCTACATGTATGGCGCATGTATGAAACCGTCAGTGTTAGGTGATAGTGTAGTATGATGCAGAGGGAAGGCCAGTAGAGAAGACCGTGCGAGAGATGCATTCTTTTTTTGGAGTGCTTGTGAGACAGTCAGACATTATTCCCATAGAGCTCAGAGATTGACGATTGATGGATGATGCTGTCAGAGATCGGATGTGGAAGGAGATATGGATAAGTGCATCTTAATTATATTTATGCATTTTACATGTTTACACTATGTTTGATTAAAATAATTTTATAACTGACTTTTGATAACTTTATGCAGAAGAGATACGAGTTTTCTAATCATGAGAGGGCTCGAGATGCCCGACTGAAGAAGATTGAAAAATTATACTGGGGCTATAAGATCAAGCTCCACAGAGGATGGCTTGAACACCAACAAGACACTCTAGAGGAGCTTATTCCTTAGATACAGGACTGTCCTCCGAGTCAGTAGGAGAGGATGGTTATACATTGGAGAAGCTAGGAGTTCGAGATAAAATTACTAACTTTTAAATTTTTTAATATACTTAAAATTATATTTAAATATTTTTTAAATATTTATTATTTATTTGAATACTTGTTAGACTATCTTCCATCAGAATCGAGAGAACTAGGTAGCTCAGGAGTATATGCACACTCTTGATCGTGAGTCTATAGCTAGTCATGTGCATAGAGAGATAATGAATTCTAAATCTTACTAAATAAATTAAATTAATATTTTTTTATATTTTTGATAAATTAATCCATTATTATAGCTGATGAGAGATGGAGTGATGCCCAGCTGTAGCGAGATCTTTCGATCCAATTGCATGGATAAGAAGGGCAGGCCGATGAATATCGCGATCGAAAGGATTTTTGTAAGTATTAAATATATTAGTATATATGATTAATATTATAGCATTTCTTATAAAATTTTATTTAAATTTATAATTACAGGATCAGTTAGATGTGCTCGCGAGCGAGGGCCCGGATACCTCTGGCCCCCATGATCATCTGTCTTAGGTCTTAGGGCCTGAGCACTCTGGGAGGATTCGATGCAGGTTTGGACATACATCGATCAGCTATTGGTCTAAGGTGAACATCTCTTCATAGGCTTCTAGTGTCGTCAGTTGAAAGAAGCTTGAGGAGGCATTGATATGAGCAGATCATGCTGCGATGCAGGCAGATTGGGCTGAGGAGCACGCATCTCATCTGGAGGGCATCGTAAGAGATATGGTGTCGATAGTCAGCGCGTGTTTTAGAGGTGCCTTCACTGGCTTTGAGGATATGTTGGTCCGCATTTCAGCTCTAGCTCCTCCAGCTCTGGCTTCGGCTCCGACTCTAGCTCCAGCTCTGGCTCCAACTCTAGCTCCGGCTCTAGCTCGTGCTCCATCTCTCGGTGACGACGACGATGTAGATTTAGAAAACTTTTAATATATTTTTTTTTAAAAAAATATTATAATAAATTTTATTTAACAATAAAATTTTAGTATTTTAAAAATATTTTTATATTTATAATATTTTTTATATTATATATCTTTACATTTATCAGATAAAATATATAAATTTATTTTTAATTATTCAAAAGCTAGGGCAGTGGTTTTACAATCGCTGCTGTAGACGTGCCAATCACTATCGTAGGCAATGTGTCAACTACTCCATTAGACTTATGACAACGATTTTATAACCGCTGTAATAGATAAGCATATGGCAACGGTTTAAGAATCGTTGTAATAGGTACTCTATGATAGTGATTTTGAGAACTGCTGCAACAATCGCTGCCATAGACCTATGGCGATGGCTGTAGTGGCAGCGGTTAGCTAACCACTGTCATAGTCTATAACAGTAATTTTTTGGACTACAGTAGTAGTTATGAATCACTATCATAGTCTAATTCTGTAGTAGTGATTATGACGTCCTAAGTCAAAATTTTGATAAAGAATGTGATAATAATATCAAAAATCATATTCATAATTTTACATATAATGTCACAATAATGTCAAAAACTAGATTTGGAATGTATTCTGACTACATAATATCATAATTTTTATCTAAAATATCATAAATTAGAAAATGATGTCATGATAATCTCTAAAGCTTTCATTCGAAAGAATTTTGCATACAGAAAGTCATAATTTTACCAAAGAATGCCATAATTTTGAAACAAGATGTCATAATTTTTGTTAAAGAATATCTTACGAAGATATTTTGCCTAAAAGAGGTCATAAGTTCATAAAAAATATCATCATTTTATCATAGAATATTATAATAATATCAAAATTATGATATCCCCATAGAGAAAAATCTTCAAAAGCATAATTATGACATTTAAGATCTAAATTATGACATTAAGGATCAAAATTATGACAACCGACATAGAATACGTCAACGAACGTAGAATAATGATGTCCTATGCCAAAATTATGATATTAAGGTTCAAAATTATGATATTAAGGATCAAAATTATGACATCCTGAAGAATAAAAATCAATGAAGGTAGAATTATGATATCTGATGTCAAAATTATGATATTCTGTATAAAAATTATGATATTAAG
This sequence comes from Cocos nucifera, assembly GCA_006176705.1. NCBI lineage: Eukaryota > Viridiplantae > Streptophyta > Magnoliopsida > Arecales > Arecaceae > Cocos > Cocos nucifera. Next base: position 109,879 of record QRFJ01000715.1, on the reverse strand, counting down.
GATCTAAATTATGACATCCTGATATAAAAATATTATCGAACGCAGAATTATGATGTTCTAAGTCAAAATTTTGATAAAAAATATGATAATAATATCAAAAATCATATTCTTATGGAAATTTGACTATTAGATGTTAAAATTTTTATATGAAATATTATAATTTTGATATAGCATGTCAAAATAATGTCTAAAACTTTCTTCAGAAGAATTTTGCCTAAGAAAGTCATAATTTTAACCTACAATCTCATATTCTCACATAGAATATCATTATTTTTATTAAAGAATGTCTTACGGAGTTCTTTTGCAAACACGATGCCATTATTTTAACTAAAATATCATAATTTTATATATAATATCATAATGATGTCAAAAATTAGATTCGAATTGTATTTTGTCTATATGATGTCATAATTTTTATTTGAAATATCATAAATTTGAAAACGATGTCATAATAATCTCTAAAAGTTTCATCCAAAAAAATTTTGCATACATAAAGTCATAATTTTATCCTAGAATATCATAATTTTGAAATAGGATGTCATAATTTTTGTTAAATAATATCTTACAGAGGTATTTTGCCTATAAGATGTCATAAGTTCATAAAAAATGTCATCATTTTATCATAGAATGTCATAATAATATCAAAATTATGACATCCCGGCAAAGAAAAATCTTTGAAAGAATAATTATAACATTTAAGGTCCAAATTATGATATTAAGGATCAAATTATGACATCCCGCACAAAATACATCAACAAACGCAGAATTATGATATCCTATATCAAAATTATGGTATTAAGGATCAAAATTATGACATCCTGAAGAAAAAATATCAACGAAGGCAGAATTATGATATCCTGTGATAAAATAATGATATCCTATATCAAAATTATGACATTAAGGATCTAAATTATAACATCCTAACACAAACATTACCAAACATAAAATTATGACATCCTGGATCAAACGTATGACATTAAGAATCAAAATGATGACATCCTATTGGTAAAACGTCTTTCAAAGGTACTTGTGATAATATTATGACATCGTAGATCAAAATTATGACATTGTATGTTAGTATTATTATAATTTTTATATAAAATACTTTCCAAGTATAATTTTTTAATTTTTTATGACATCCTAGTTCAAATTTATAATATTTTGTGTTAACATTATGCCATCCCATTAGTAACACACAATCCGAAGATAGTTCTGACAATATTGTGACATCCTAAGTCAAAAGTATGACATTAAGGATTAGTATTATGACATTCTGTAGATTAAATACATCCCAAGTAAAATTTTTATCATTTTTATAACATCCTGGATCAAATTTATAAGATTATATGTTAATATCATGACATATTTAGGCAAAACACCTTCCGAAGATAGTTTTTCTCCACTTTCGAAGGTAATGATTTTAATACACGATGTCATAAACTTCGTTCGGCATGACATGTAAACCTATAGGATGTCATAATTTTTACCTACGAGATAGATATTTGTAAAACCTGAAAGTAAACTACTCTGGAATGAATCGAGGAAGTAAAAAATCTTTAATGGATGCCCTAAACCTTGAAAGAAGTGCCCTAAACCTAAACAAGAGTTTACCTTCTTTTCTTTCCTCTATTTCATGCCTCTAGGAGGTTGTTGGCTCACCCTCTGCCTTGTAAACAACCATCGCTGTACTCCCTTTGATGAAGTCCTCTTTTTCGTTGCCTTCTCCTTGACGCCTTCTAAACTCGAACTTTTTAAGAATCATAACCGAAAATTCTCCCTCACCTAATAGAATCTCCCGTATTATGTCGAAACACACCGCAGAGATAGTCCATTCGATATGCTCCACTTCTCCGAAAAAGAAATGAGGAAAATGATGATCGCCGGAGTGGAGGAAAAATGAAAAGGCTTTTTCGGAGAGAAAATGATGAAATTTTTGTATTGATTTTTGCCGGAAGAAGCATCGAGGGCAATATCATCTTTTCATATTTTTGAGAAGATCAGGATTAATTGCAAAATAGAAAATGATGACGCCTTCTGTGGGAACTCCGCAGCCATCATGTCAAGCCATGAGGGTTCTAGATGGATCAATCGGAAGTCGTGGTGCACTCCACGTCTGAATTTTTACATCACAGGCGGTGTACAAAGTATTACCCTATCATGAATTCTGTTTCATCTGCTTCTGCAAACCTAGGCCCATCGCTACTTGTAGCTGCGGTAGTTTTTCTAGTTCAACCTCATAGTTTGTATTTTCTATATTGACACACTTTGACATTTGTTATTAATTTTGGTCTGCAATAACTGCAGCCTTGCAGACTCAGATTGTTCAGTAGTTTTTCTGACGTCTGCTAACTCAAAATTCCTCATGCATGAGCATGATGTTCCTTGAAACGATTTCCCTTTACATCAAACTAATTAAATTGGTTTCCAGTTAAGAAACTAAATCGACTACCATGTAGTCTTCCTAATTTCAGTTTAAACATCTACTCATACTTTCCAGATTGGGATTTGGGAGTTGCTGAGAAAGCAATCCATCACTACAAGCTAGCACGAAAAGAAGCCGGCTCAAATGACATTGTGCGAGCACGGGGTCTCCAAACCCATCTCTCCAAGTGCAGCGAAGCACGCAAGCTAAGGGACCGGCAAACTGTGCTAAAAGAAACACAATCTGGTGTCTCAACTGATGCTGATTCTGCTCCACAGATATCCTTCCCCCAGGTCATGTTAGAGAAGATATCACCAATTGAATTAGACAGTTTGCTACATTATCTCATGCTCTGAAATCTAAGCGAGTCACTGAAGTTTGCTTAAGGATTTGTCCTCATTGCAAAATGTCCATAATTTTTTTTCAAATTATACATAGTTGCTATAGCTGAATCCATACTCATTTTTCCTGAGAAGAATTTTGTAATCAATTCCTCCTTTGTGCAAGTAGTGCGGACTCAGGTCCGCTTCTCAGATGATCTGTAGTACATGGGAAATGCATATTTATGACAAAGCTAGTTGTTTTAGATGCCCCTTGGCCCCCACCCTCCTCTAAGCGTTATGATGATTCTATGGTTAGAAAAAATCATGGTTGGACACCCCAAATGTTCCTTGGTGGTCTGAGTAGAGATGATTGAGTCCTGAACTGTTATTTGTCTTTTTTTCCTTTCTTTCTTCTCACATTTCCCATTGCCTAATAACGCCGTGCCTTGTTTTGTCTTGGAAGGTTTTTGCTTCCTGGTGAAGGCCCTCCTAGCGCTCCAAAGGCATGATGAGGCGGACATGACATTAATGATGCACCCAAATTTGACGGTGATGCATCTGCAAAGATTTTTGATGCTTCTAGTAATGTATACATGCTTGCACACTGGCAGCCCTCCCGTGCTAAAATCTTTATATGATGTTATAAGTTCTAAACCTCCAGCCATCCATCAAAGATTATGAAGCATTACTTCGTGGAATGCCGGGAGATGAGTAGGTCAGCAAGGCCCTGGTTGAGGCTCAGTTCCAACTTAAGAAGCAGCGGGGCGATGACGGGAAGGACATGAAACATGGAGATAATTTGGTCCCCATAACAGCAGTAGATCAATTCAGATTGTATTCTACGTCACCTGATATGCGCCTATTCTACTTTTGACGGCTCACTGCCCCTTAAAGAATGATGTGCTTCGGCATAATAACAAACATGAGAACAATTTAAAAGAATAGATTGCTTTCTACAGAAAGATGGCTGAGTTGCTTGAGTTGTGCATTGGCTAAAGTTTGCAAGTTCTCAAGATATTCAGAGGCTCTTTACTTGCTGAGCTGATGAGGTGTTTTACATATGACATCTTTTGGGCATCTCAGAACTTTCTTGAAAATTTGGAATTGCCACTCATCTTGTTCTTGTCTTGGGACCCCAAAAAATATTTCGAAAATATAAGAGACTAGTTCCACAACTTTCATCTGAAATCTTCTTATATCAACACATCTATCAAGTCCTAACTTGGGGCATCATTTTGATCGCAGGGCTGTCCGTAGCGCTGCTTTTTAAGCAATCTAGTGGAGCTTCAAGACGGACAATAGATTTCATGGAGCAATTTTGCAAGCAATATACCTCTGCAAATTTTAAACGTGTTTAGACTTGAGGAGAAAAAACCAATCTCACGACAAATTATATAGTACTTTCGCCTTCAAAGAAAATTAGTGCATTCCATGGGCGGGAATCAATTATAATGTGTATGAACTGTAAAGCCCGGGCCAATTAGGCCTGCTTTGGGCTGAAGTCGGCCTTCAGTTTAAAATTTTCAAAAAAAGAAAAGAAAAGATCGGGCGCTCGTGATTTACTTGCAAATACATGCAACACCAATGGAGGCATCTTTGGACTGCAGACTAGAAAAGAGAGCAGTGTGATATGAGGAGAAAAAAAAAAATTAACCACAAACAAAAGTTACGTGCGATAGGTCATCCCAAAGGAACTCTCTTTTGCCTCTTTTTGGTGCCCCCTCTAGACTGCAGCACAGCATACTCCTGAAGACTTGCTTAACTTGCTACGTGGCATTTTGTGCTTCATCATGCCACGATGATTTTGTCCATTTTGGTACCAGACTAATATTTTATGAGGGTTTTTCTAGCTAAACCTTCTAGTTTAGATTGTGCTATTATATTTTGGCTATAAGGTCCTTTTTGAGTACTCCACCTCATAAACACAGCTATCTGTCTCGTGTAGGTGATCAAATATGAATTCAGGTAGCATAGAACAATTAAAAGAAAGTGAATTCTCGGCTTTGTAGCCCCTGATTCCCAGAGGCTAAAGCAGATGCCTCCACACCCCTCCCCCCTCCCAACCCCTCCAACAGCAGAACATAAAAGTTTGCACGAAAAGAAAAATTAAACTCCTGATGTGGATTTTCCTCTCTTTTTAACGATGGTCTAAGTTCATTGGTTTCTAAAGCTTGGATTTAACTTCAGGTGATCCCTTCACAGTGCTGCAATGAATTTCATTACCGATCGGATAAATCCTACCCTCTGTTTTCTTGTCATATAAATGCATTACTGTTTTTCATCCATCAAGTTAATTTTCATTGGATGATATATTTGCGCTGAAACAAGTATACACCAGTTTCCTTTTTTCCCCTTTTCTTAAATGGTAGGCTAAGGTCATCAGTTTCTATTTGATAGGCCGCTTTCGTGGTGGCCTGGGCACCTTAGATAATGCTCCTTCCGGTCTTTGGCTCTGGGACGAATAGAGGCTGGCAGTTGTTATTTTGATAACCATCTCTATCTTTTCTTCATGGGCCATGATTAGCTTCGTTGCTGGGAAGAGCACCTTGGAGGTCATTCCAACTTTTGGCAATTCTCGCGTTTATTGCTATTTTCCGTGGTGTTCAGCTTTTATGTTATGTTTACAGGTCTATCTAGATGGAAACCCCTACTTAGGGAAGTATGAGAGCTCTGTGCCACCATTCCAGATGCACAGGAATGGTTCCAACATCAAAAACATCCATGGGTCCGACCATGATTAGCTAGAGAACTCACTCAGAGTTCTGAACAGTTGAAAAAACAAAGGCTAAATGAAGAAATGTCTGTCGAAACCATTCAAAAAGGTAAACAGGTGAAAACAGCCGGGCTGAACCAAAGTGTATCGGGGGGCATGTGCAGGATATCGATCTTGGCCGCTTATCATATCTTCTCCTGCCTGTCAGTTGACCTGGCATTAACAGCAGAATCGAAGTAGATGACCAAAGAATGAAGAGAAAAAGGCGACCTGTACTAATTGTCATCATCGGAGGGCATGTGTTTTTCGCTACACTAGTATAGTTTGTGTTCATGTGCTTTTATGTTGCATAATGAGCTCCGAAGTCCATATGCAACATTTTAGAGTAATTTTTTGTGCACTTGATGCAGTACAATAATAGCGTACCACTTAATTACATTGGGGCATGTAGCGTATTTAGATGGGGTGGGCATTTAATGCTGCCCAATTTTTTTTTTCCTCAATTTTCAATGATAAAAATAAATTTATATGACTTTTTGATGCAGTGTATGACTTTCTATAAATATATGTAACGCATTACGAAGTTAGATATATCGTTCAGGATATCATGTACATTGACAGAAAGTTATATCAAGTGTTGGGAAGCTATATGACTTTCTATGAATATATATGACTTCCTGTGAGTATATATAAGACGTTAGGAAGTTATATATATTCACATGAAGTCATACATATTCATAGAAAGTCATATATATTATTTAAAATATCATATATATTTATAAAAAATTATATACTATTTAGAATGTCATATATATTCATAGAAAATTATATATATTCATAGGAAATCATATATATTCACAAAAAGTTATATAACTTCCTAACATCTTATATAACTTTCTATGAGCATATATGACATTCTGAATAATATATATAACTTTCTATGAATATATATGACTTCTTAATGCGTTATATATATTCATAGAAAGCCATACACTATATCAGAAAGTCATACAAGGGCATTTTTATCATTAAAGTTTGAGGAAAGAAAAAAGTTGGGCAGCATTAAATGCCCATCCCATCTAAATGCCCTACACGCCCCAATGTTATTGGGCGGTGCACTACTATTGTGCATAAAGAATTTCTCCAACATTTTATGACTCAAACTAGGCCCCGGGTTCCTAAGCACTGCATGGATGAGAGTCCCAAGCCTAGCTTTCTGGGAGGAAGATAAAGAGGGCAACTCCAGACTGGTATAGATGATGCAGAAGCATACCAATATCTACTTTTAGGGGCCTCTGGGTTGTTGGATTTAACTCTTAATGTGGCTTAATTATCACTTAGTCAAGTTTAACACATTAAATTAAGTCTTGAATCAATTACGATGAGTCCAATTAATTAAAGAGTTCTATTCCTAATAAGATTTAGACTAAAATTTTTACTCTAATTAGGATTAAATCTTTTGATAGGACAAGACAAGTGCAGGTATAAATAGAGATGGCCTGATTCTCTTTCTCCAACTCTCAGCAGGATATAATGATTTTCATCAATCATTCACATTAAGATGGAGGGTGAAGGAGAGAGAGAAAATTAGCTGCCTGTAGAAGATGGAACAGATGCTCTACAAGCTACGAGATCATTATATTAGTGAGATGATGGCGCAAGATATATTTTATTTGATTTTGTATGAATATTGAAGCACGATCCAAGTATAAAAGATTAAATTATCTAACATGTGGTATCAGAGTCCAAGATTCATACTTCGTATTCATGTAAAAAAAAATTGATAAATTTTGATTTATTTTCAAAAAATTAAAATCATCATTTTATATTTTTTGAAATTAATTAAAGCTTAGAAAATTAAATTATAGTTTTTTAATTTTTTAAAATAAAATAAAATAAAATAAAAAAGGGAGATTTTGGGGTGCTGTTCAACGAATGGGGCAGCAGCCATGGCTGCTACCATGCCGACAGTAGGTCGAAGCAGTGGTGGACCGCATCTCTCACCATTTCTGCAGTCGCGAGAACTACAGCTTTTGCTGCGGCATAAGGGGAGACGGTGGTAGGCTATGGTGCTGTGTCACGAACGAAAGGGGAGCTCTTGCTCCTAGGTAGCGGTGGCGGTAGTACCGCCGCAGCGATCTTTGGGTTGGGCCGCATGAATAATGATTTTTGCTGCGACAATGGGAGGCAGCACCTAGTCTACCATCCTTCTTGTTGGTCCTCCAGTGGTCGGGAAAGGAAGGGGGGCCGTTCGGTCGCCCATTCGGTGCAAGGAGAGGTGGCAGCCATGCGAATCTAGGTTTGAACATGAGAAAGGATGAAAACCTAGCAGGTTCAAGTTTTGGGTCATTCTATTTGAGCGATTTTTGAACCATTAAACTTATGATGGTCTAAAAAATATTATGGTTAAGTTCTTCATATAAAATAAAATAATTAAATAATTTAATTAATAATTTTACTCGCTATTATATTATTCAAGTATGTTTTCATGTAACCCCAAAGGACTTAGAGCACTCTATGGATCTTGGGTAGCTGAGTCATTAAAGGTTAATGATTTTCTCTCATTACAATTCTAAAATTACATAAAAATATATCTATTATAGTAAATACAAAGATGATCGTAATTGGATATTGTTGGTGTAGAATCTAGTTGACGTCAGATCGAGCTGAAGTTGAGGAAGAAGAGGTCACCGTCGGTGACCTACAAAATAAAGTTCCATCCGGAGTCAATGGTGGTGGCTCCAGTAGGATCCTCCGATGATCAAGTCAGCTCTTCTGGCCAATAGAAATGGAGTGCTCTGATAAGAATTCAGTAGAATTTTGGAAAGAAGAAGAGAGCTTAGAGAAAATATATCTGAAGGATCTCTTTTTATAGATAGAGTCTGTAGCGGATTGATAGTAACAGTCATAGCCATCTGATAGCGGGCCGCTCGAGACCTAATAAAGTCTATCATGGAGCGGGCACCGTCTGTAGTAGACTGATAGTGACAGTTGCAGCCATCTAGTAGTGGACTACTCGGGGCCACGTGAAGTTTGTTATGGAGAGAGGCGTTCGTTGCCATGATGTGGCCATTCATTGAGATTTAATAGTCGAAGTTCAGAAAAAGCAGATGTTGGTTGGTAAAGAGCTTTGACATATATCAATTTCAGAGGAGTTTGGACTCCTAAAGGAAATACAGCTAGAAGAGATCATTCAAAAGGAATGCTAGTTGAAATCTGAAAGTAATCCACTCGAGAAATCCGGATGGAGTTTGACTAATGAAGAAGTCCAGGAGGAGTCCGACTGGTGGAGAAGTTCGATCGAAGGAGAAGTTCGAAAGAAGTTCGATCGCTGGAGGGGCCTGACTGAAGAAGAGATCTAGAAGGAGTTCGGCTTTTGAGGTATCCGACTGAAGGAGAGATCTGGAAGGAGTTCGATCGCTCGAGGGATTCGACTGAAGGAGGAGTCTGGAAGGAGTTCGACTCTTGTAGAAATCCGACTGAAGAAGAGATCTGAAAGAAGTTCGACTCTTGGAGGTATCCGACTGAAGGAGAGATCCGAAAGGAGTTCAGCTCCTATAGAAATCCAACTGAAGGAGGAGTTCAGAAGGAGTTCGACGTCTGAAGAAATTCGAAAGAAGTTTGACTTCTGGGGATAACCAACTGAAGAAGAAGTCTGGAAGGAGTTTGGCTCCTATAGGTATTCGACTGAAGGAGAGATCCAGAAGGGATTTGGCTCCTAAAAAAATCCAACTGAAGGAGAAATCAAGAAGTTCAGCTTCTGTAGAAATTTGACTGAAGAGGAGTCTGAAAGGAGTTTGACCGTTGGAGGAGCCTGACTGACGAAGAAGGCTGGGAGGAGTTCGGCTGGGGTTCGACTGCTGGAGAAGGTCGGCTGGGATTCGACCACTGGAGGAAGAATTTTTGATCGAAGCTCTTCCATAATTACTGACTGCATTAGGCTAAGCATTGAACTAAATTTCGATGGGAGCGGAGTTTATCCCCAATAATAGTCGCCCCACTCTCGAGTTTGAAATTCGAAGGAAGGGAGTACAAAAAAGGCGACTGCCAAAGTTCTTTTTCAGGCTCTGCACCCATCAAGATTGAAGCTCGGGGGAGATCTTATCTCCTGTTGATGTTGACGTTGAATCTTGGGAGAGATCTTATCTCCAACTGAGGTTGAAGAAAATCTTATCTCCTGCTGATGTTGCAGTTGAAGCTCGAGGGAGATCTTATCTCCAACTGAGGTTGAAGTTGAAGTTGAAGCTCAAGAGAGATCTTATCTCCAACCGAGGTCGAAAGAGATCTTGTCTCATGCTGATGTTATAGTTGAAGCTCGAAAGAGATCTTATCTCTAACCGAGGTTGAAGTTGAAGCTCGAGGGAGATCTTACCTCCAGTCGAGGTTGAAATTAAAGTTGAAGTTCGAGGAAGATCTTATCTCCAGCCGAGGTCGAAGGAGATCTTGTCTTCTACTGATGTTGTAGTTGAAGCCCGGGAGAGATCTTTATCTTCAGTCGAGATTGAAGTTATAGTTAAAGATCGGAGGAGATCTTATCTCCAATCAAGATCAAAGGAGATCTTATCTCCTGCTGATGTTGCAGTTGAAGCTCGGAGGAGATCTTATCTTCAGCCGAGGTTGAAATTGAAGTTGAAGCTTGCGGGAGATCTTATCTCCAACCGAGGTCAAAGAAGATCTTGTCTTCTAATGTTGCAGTTGAAGCTCGGGGGAGATCTTATCTCTGATTGACGTAGACATTGAAGTTGAAGCTCGGGGAAAAATCTTATCTCCAATCGAGGTTGATGTTGAAGTTGAAGCTCGGGAGAAATCTTGTCCCCAGCCGAGGTTGACATTGAAGCTCGGGAGAGATCTTATCTCCAAGCGAGATTAAAGAAATCTTGCCTTCTGCTGATGTTGTAGTTGAAGCTCGGAGGAGATCTTATCTCCAATCGAGGTGGAAGTTTAAAGTTGAAGCTCGAGAGAGATCTTATCTCCAGTCGAGGTTGACGTTGAAGTTGAAGCTCGAGAGAGATCTTATCTTCAGTCGAGGTTGATGTTGAAGCTTCAAAAAAGATCTTATCTCCAATCGAGATTGAAGGAGATCTAGCCTCCTACTGACATTGCAGTTGAAGCTCAGGGGAGTTCTAATCTCCAATCGAGGTGGAAGTTAAAGTTGAAGCTCAGAGGAGATCATATCTCCAGCCGAGGTTGAAGTTGAAGTTGAAGCTCGGAGGAGATCTTATCTTCAGCCGAGGTCAAAGGAGATCTTGTCTCCTGCTGATGTTGCAGTTGAAGCTCGGAGGAGATCTTATCTCCAGTCGAGGTTGAAGTTAATGTTGAAGCTTGGGGGAGATCTTATCTTCAACCGAGGTCGAAGGAGATCTTGTCTCCTGCTGATGTTGTAGTTGAAACTCGGGGGAGATCTTATCTCCAGCTGAGGTTGAAGTTGAAGTTGAAGCTCGGAGAAGATCTTATCTCCAATCGAGGTCGAAGAAGATTTTATCTCCTGCTGATGTTGTAGTTGAAGCTTGGAGGAGATTTTATCTCCAAGCGAAGTTGAAGAAGATCTTATCTCCGATTGACGTAGACGTTGGATCTCGGGGAGATCTTATCTCCAACAGTGGTTGAAGAAAGATCTTATATTCGATTGATGTAGACGTTGAAGTTGAAGCTCGAGGAAGATTCTTGTCTCCAATCGAGGTTGACATTGAAGCTCGGAGGAGATCTTAATCTCCAGCCGAGATTGAAGGAGATCTTGCCTCCTGCTGACATTGCAGTTGAAGCTTGGGGAAATCTTATCTCCAATCGAGGTGAAAGTTGAAGTTTGAAGTTCGGAAGAGATCTTATCTCCAGTCGAGGTTGAAGAAGATCTTGTCTCCTGCTGATGTTGTAGTTGAAGCTCGGAAGAGATCTTATCTCCAGCCGAGATTGAAGTTAAAGTTGAAGGTCGGGAGAGATCTTATCTCCAGCTGAGATCGAAGGAGATCTTGTCTCATGCTGATGTTGCAATTAAAGCTTGGAAGAAATCTTATCTCCAGCCGAGGTTGAAATTAAAGTTGAAGGTCAGGGGAGATCTTATCTCCAGTCGAGGTCGAAGGAGATCTTGTCTCCTGCTAATGTTGCAGTTGAAGCTCGAAAAAGATCTTATCTCCAGGCGAGGTTGAAGGAGATCTTATCTCCCATCGTTGTTAGGCACAATGGGGCCACTGTCGGGGCCTCTCCTCTCATTTCGTCTAAAATGAACGAGGCCTTCGACTTTGCTCATGTTAGGATGAGGTTTTTCTCCTAATCCTAACGGACTGTGGGGACATATAAGGGCCGTTGTCAGGGCCTCTCCCCCCATCTCGTCTAAAATGAATGAGATCTTCGACTTTGCTCATGTTAGGACGAGATTTTTTACCTATTCCTAATAGGCTGTGGGGGCACATAAGGATCATTGTCAGGGCCTCTCCTCCCATCTCATCTAAAATGAATGAGACCTTTGACTTTACTCACGTTGGGACGAGACTCTCCTCCTATTCTTAATGGGCTGTGGGGGTACATAAGGGCCGTTTGTCGGGACCTCTCCCCCCATCTTATCTAAAATGATCGAGGCCTTCAACTTTGCTCATATTAGGACGAGGTTTTCCTCCTATTCCTAACGAGCTGTGGGAGCACATAAGGGACGTTGTCAGGATCTCTTCCTCCATCTCGTCTAAAATGAACGAGATCTTCAATTTTGCTCACGTTAGGATGAGGTTTTTCTCCTATTCCTAACGGACTATGGAGGCACATAAGGGCCATTGTCAGAACCTCTCCCCTCATCTCGTCTAAAATGAACAAGGCCTTCGATTTGCTCATGTTAGGATAAGGTTCTCCTTCTATTCCTAACATGGCCACTTTTGATTGCTTCTTTCCTATCATAACATAGTTTTTGCACCAAGAAATAATAATATTGAAATGAAGGAGTTTTATTGAAGAAAAATTACCGACAGTACATTCTCAGATTCTCTGAGTTTCAAGATCGTGGGAGCGTTGTTCCTCTGAGCTCCTTTAGGCGATAAGTTTTGGACCAGACGACCTCCTCTATTTCATGCTGGCCTTTCTAATTTGGAGCAAGCTTCTCCTAACTTTAAGGCTGAGAGATGGTGGCTCGCCGAAGTACTAAGCCCTCCTAGAGATAGCATTGATGATATCGGGAGGCGGCCGATCTTCTTATTATTCCTCCCTCATCGGTGGTTCTAGCTGTGGTAGCGCCCTTGGCTGATCTTCTCTTACTTCAAGTCGACGTCCATGGAGCATTAAGGGGGCGTAGTTGTGAAACCTTCTTAGGAGAACTTCTTCACGTCCTTCCATCAGAACTTCCTTGACTTTGAGCTTGAAGAGGAGTTCGGGCTCGCTTGCACTCGGAGGGAGTTTGTGAGCATGGCCAAGCTTCATTCGACCCTCCTATGAAACATCCTAGGGGCAAAACTTCGTATCCTTTTGTCAGGACTTCTTTGATGATGAGCTCGCGGAGGAATTCGAGCTCGCTTGCGCTCGGAGGGAATCCGTGAGAGTGGCCGAGCTTCATTCGGCCCTCCTGTGAAATCTCCTGGGGGGAGAACTTCGTGTCCTTCTTTTGGAGCTTCTTTGATGACGAGCTTGTGAAGGAATTCGGGCTCGCTTGCACTTAGGAGGGTCCATGAGCATAGCCGAGCTTCATTCGACCCTTCATCAGCCATGGATTTACTAGACTCGTCCGTCTGTCGCTCTCCTACGGCTCCCTCATCTCTCAATTTGAAGGCTTCTTCTGCTCGGGCATATCATTCAGCCCGAGCTAGCATATCGATAAATTTTTTAGGGTACTTCTTCTCTAGGGAGAACAGCAAATCATTCTTCTGAAGGCCATCCTTGAGTGCGGCCATTGCAATAAACTAATCCAGGTTCCGGATCTCCAATGCAGCAACGTTAAACTGGGTGACATAAGCTCGGATAAATTTTTTCTCCTGCTTGATATTCATCAAAAAATCTGAACCTCGGCGTGGACGTTGACTGCTGATGAAGTGAGCCTCAAACTGATGGCTCGTCTAGTCAAAGAAGAAGATCATACCCGACTTCAATGTCGAGTATCAGTTTCTTGCTGCTTCCTTTAAGGTAAATGAAAAAGCTCGGCATAAGATGATGCTTGGTGCGCCATTAAGCAGTATCATAGTCTGGAAGACCTCCGGATGATCGACTGGATCAGAGATTCCATCGTAGCTTTCAAACCAAAAGAAGCTCGAAGTTCGACAGAATAGGCTCTTGTATAATTCGGAGAGAGAAAGGGGGGATCGGTGCGGATGTCATCATGGTGAGTCGGGGTGATGTGGTCGAGCTCTTCAATCCGTCGATCCATCTCCATAGTTTCAGATCGACGATGTCAACTCGATCGCAGACCTTGGAAGGCTTCCGACTGTAGATGGAGAAGGTTTCTTTTGAAGAAGAATCACGATCGAAACAAGGATCCTCTGCTCTCCATTTTCCCTTTCCAAGAATAATGGGTATGCTAGCCCAAGTGCTCTTTCTTGGAATCGATTTCTGACATCCTGATAGCAAATTTTCTAACGAAATCACCATCAGAGGCTGCTGCATGGTCTGCACCATCTCGGTGAGGCTCTGAGCTTGCTGCATTAGTAGGTTAAACTGCTCCAAATTCACTATGGTCGTCGGTGGAGGAGGTGGTTGAAGCACTGATGCTGGAGCCGAAATGGATGGATCTAGCTCGGATCTAACGGTAGAAGCGGTAGATCTCCTGATAGTCGCCTTCTTTGGAGGCATTTCTTGGGATTGAGGGAGAGGATGGAGATGGATCTTGAAGTAGAAGATCCAAAGGATCAGCTGAGCACTCCTTTAAGAACAAGGGTACCTTAGGAACAGAGGTTCCTTCCTCCAGCATCAATCCTATTGGTGCAGAATCTGGTTGATGTCGGATCGAATTAGAGTTGAGAAAGAAGAGATCGCCATCGATGATCTGTAAAATAAAGTTCCATCTGGAGTCGATGGTGGTAGCTCCGATAGGACCTCTGATGATCAAGTCAGCTCCTCTGGCCAACAAAAATGAAGTGTTCTGGCAAGAATTCAACAGAATTTTAGGAAAAAGAAGGAAGCTTAGAGAAAATGTATCTGACGGATCTCTTTTTATAGATGAAGCCTATAGCAGATTGATAGTGACAGTCGTAGTCGTTTGATAGCGACCCGCTCGAGACCTGATGGAGTCTATCATGGAGGGGGCGTCGTCTGTAGTAGACTGATAGTGACAGCTGCAGTCGTCTGATAGTAGGCCACTCTAGGCCACGTGGAGTTTGTTAAGGAGAGAGGCATTCATCGCCATGATATGATCGTTCGTTGAGATTTAATAGTCAAAGTTCGGAGGAAGCAGGCATTGGTTGTGAAGAGCTTTGACATATATCAATTCCAGAGAAGTTCGAACTCCTAAAGAAAATACGGCTAGAGGGGATCATCCGGGAGGAATGCTAGTTGAAATCTGAAAGTAATCCATTGGAGAAATTCGGATGAAGTTCGACTGATGGAGAAGTTCAGGAGGAGTCTGACTGGTGGAGAAGTTCGGCCAAGAAAGAAGTTCGGAAGGAGTTTGACTGCTGGAGGGGCCTGACTAAAGAAGAGATCTGGAAGAAGTTCGACTTCTGAGGTATCCGACTGAAAGAGAGATCTGAAAGGAGTTCAACCGTTGGAGGAATCCGACTGAAGGAGTCCGAAAGGAGTTCGACTTCTATAGAAATTCGACTGAAGGAGAGATCTGGAAGGAGTTCGGCTCCTAAAGATATCCGACTGAAAGAGAGATCTGGAAGGAGTTCGGCTCCTGTAGAAATCCAACTGAAGGAGGAGTTCGGAAGGAGTTGGGCTCTTGAAGGAATTCAAAAGAAGTTCAGCTCCTGAAGGTAATCGACTGAAGAAAAAGTTTGGAAGGAGTTCAACTCCTGTAGGTATCTAATTGAAGGAGAGATTCGAAAGAGATTTGGCTCCTGGAGGAATCTGACTGAAGGAGAAATCAAGAAGTTCGGCTTCTGTAGAAATCCGACTGAAGAGAAGTTTAGAAGGAGTTCAGTAGCTGGAGGGGCCCGACTGATGAAGAAGGCTGGGAGGAGTTCGGCTGGGGTTCGATCGTTGGAGGAGGTCGGCTGGGGTTCGACCGCTGGAGGAAGAATTTTCAATCGAAGCTCTTCCATGATTATCGACTGCATTAGGCTAAGCATTGAACTAGATTTCGGCGGGAGCGGGGTTTATCCCCAACAGATATAAAATTAATAATAAAAGGTTGACTAACTTAAATTGCATAAAGATAGAAAATTCTAGACCAAAAGATGGGAATAATCTTAGATTTTTGTAATCATATTAATTAACTACTGAAAGTATAACTAATATAATAGGTCATAATTTAAACATGAATTATGTATATATGCCATAATTATTATTCTTGCTTACATATTTCATATTATTATTGGTTATGATTTATTATGATAATTCTGCTGTAGTTTTTTTTTTTAATAGTAGTAAGATGACCAATTCAAACAAGCACATTGATGTTAAATATCTTGTTGTAAATGAAAAGATTAGTAGTCATCAGGTATCTATTGATTTTATTGGTATTGTTTATATGATAATTGATCCTTTGACGAAAGATTTAATGTCCAAAATTTTCAAAGAACATGTGAAAGTTATGGACATTTATCATTGGGATATTTAAATAAATACTTATTTTGAAATCTCTTAATGATTTGATGATTGCTATTACTTTTATTTCATTATTATTTATATATATTATAGTTGACTTTTGTCAAAATTAAAGTAAATAGAAGTGTCATTTATATGATATAACAGTGGGATCATTATCATAGCCATTATGATTTTTGATAGTGTATATATTTTGGCATATAAGACTGGATTAAGAGAGAATTATTGATATCATAATTCATGGAATGAAGTATGTCAATTGAGATGTATAACTATCATGATCTGCATTAATAATTTTTTACTTAATCAATTGAGATGTATAACTGCCATGATCTGCATTAATAATTTTTTACTTAACCAAAGTATAAAGAATCTTTCAAGGATTAAATAATTGGGTAATTCTTTTAAAAATGAGTGCACACTCGTCAAGTTAATTTCAAAAATTTAATTCAAGATTGTTGTTTTAAAAAATTAAAAATATATATATATTTATTTATTTATTTATTTTTAAAATATTTTGATAAAATCAAAGAGTTAATTTTAAATGATAATACAAGCTAAATGGGAGAATAGTGCATTTAACTCTTAATTAGCCTAATTGTCACTTAGTTAGGTTTAATTCATTGGGTCAAGTCTTGAATCAATTATGGTGAATCTAATTAATTAAAGAGTTTTATTCTTAATAAGACTTATACTGTAATTTCTATTCTAATCAAGATTAATTTTTTTAATAAGATAAGACAAGTATAGGTATAAATAGAGATGGTCTAATCTCTTTTTTTCAACTCTCAAGAAGATGTGATGATTTTCATCAATCGGTCGCATTAAGATGAAGGATGAAGAAGAAAAGACTAACTATCTGAAGAAGATGGATCTTATACTTTATAGGCTACAAGATCATCATATTAGTGAGACGATGGTTTAAGATATATTTTATTTAATTTTACATGAATACTAAAGTATGATTCATATATAAAAAATTAAATTATTTAATATGGTTTCTTAATTATGAGCGATAAAAGAGAAAAAAAAATGGTTAAGAGACAAGATAGATATTGCTCCTTCATTTCGGTGGCAATCTTGAAATTCACGTTACAGAGAAACTGGTGTTGGACTAATTAATAAATTGATGCTCTTTGTCCGATGTCAGGAGGAATGCCGAATCTAAAAAAGA
>QRFJ01000715.1:71126-91740 GCA_006176705.1 Cocos nucifera | reverse complement strand
CGGATCTATCTAGCCTGCCGATTAGCTGCTTGCCGCTGACTTCGCCGTCCTTGGCCTCGAAAGCCTCCTCTGCTCGGGCATAATTTTTGGCCTGAGCCAGCATGTCGGCAAAGTCCTTGGGAGGCTTCTTTTCCAGGGAGAACAATAGATCGTTCTTCTGAAGGCCGCTTTTGAGAGCGGCCATGGCGACCGACTGGTCCACGTCCCGGACCTCTAGCGCAGCAGTATTGAATCGGGAAATGAAAGCCCGGATGGA
The DNA here is from genome assembly GCA_006176705.1 of Cocos nucifera. Taxonomy (NCBI): domain Eukaryota; kingdom Viridiplantae; phylum Streptophyta; class Magnoliopsida; order Arecales; family Arecaceae; genus Cocos; species Cocos nucifera. Next base: position 91,484 of record QRFJ01000715.1, on the reverse strand, counting down.
TTCCCCCTCTTTCTACCTGATGGCCATTAGGGAGTCCGAACTTCGGCGTGGGCGCCGACTACTGACGAAATGGGCCGCGAATTGTTGACTTATTTGATCGAACGACATGATGGTATTCGGCTTGAGCGCCGAGTACCAGTTCCTAGCGGCTCCTTTAAGGGTAGAGAGAAAGCCCGACACAGGATGGTGTCTGGCGCTCCATGGAACAGCATCGTCGTCCGGAAGGCTTCCAAGTGGTCGATTGGGTCGGTGGTCCCATTATAGCTCTCAAACTGTGGGAGCCTAAAGTTCGGCGGGATCGGTTCCTGCATGATTTTCTGCGAGAAAGGAGGGTCGGTTCGGATCTCATTACCGTATGAGGAGGGAGCGTGGCGGAGTTCTTTGATTCGTCGGCTCATTTCTAAGAGCCTTCGATCCAGAAGATCTTCACGGTCTGTCTTCCTGCTGAATGGGTGCAAAGCTTCTCCCTCGGACGAGCTGCGGTTCGAACAAGGGCTCCCCTTCCGTTGCCTTCCTTTTTCGGGGATTGGAGGTCGAGTAGCCCATGTCGATTGCCTCTGGACTGGACCACACGGCTCTGGAGAATCCTGTGCTGGTTGAACTGGTACGACGGCCTGCTGGTGCATGGCCTGCACCGCCTGAACTGCCTCAGTGATGCCACGAACCTGCTGGACGAGCAGGTTGAACTGTTCAGCGTCCACCGCGGCCACAGACCGATCCTGGACCGCCAGGGCTGGAGCGGTAGTGGACGGACTCGGATGGGATCGGGCCGCAGAGGCTGGCGATCGTCGGGCTGCAGAACGAGCCTGGATCACTAGGGCTGGAGCAGGAGCGGACGGACTCGAATGGGATCGGACTGCGGAGGCCACCGATCTCCGGGTGGAGGCTCTCCTGGGGGGCATCTTTTTCCGTTGGAAGGGAATTTAAATTAAGAGAAAGAGAGATTTCTTGAGCACTCCTTTAAGAATAAAGGCACACCGGCTTTCTTTAAGAGGGGAATATTTGCCGGTAGGCCCTTCCTCGAGCGTCAATCTGTTGGTGTAGAAACTCATCGTCACCGGAGGTCACCGGAGTCGAGGTCGCTGAGGTCGCCGCCGGGGACCTGCAAAATAAAGTTCCATCCGGAACCGGTGGGGGGTGGCTCCGGCAGGACCCTCCGACGGTCAAGTCAGTTTTCGGCCAACAGTGGAGTGCTCGGAATGAGTTCTGAAGCTTGGAGATGAGGAGAGCTTAGAGATCAGAGAGCTTAGCCTTGGCGTATGGAGGGTCCTTTGTAGGCGGAGCTTAGTTGATGACGATAGCCATACCGTCGCATGGAGTTCGGTACAGAGAGGATGGCGTCGTCAGGCGGTCGGTGATGGCCATACTGACAAGTCGTGGGCCGCATGAAGTTCGGTACGGAGAGGAAGGCGTCGTCAGGGAGTGGCGTTGCCAGAGGTGGTAGCCATGTCGTCTGGTTTCGTCGTCTATCGCAGACTGATGGCGATAATTCATCTCATAGGAGAGCCCGACAGAAGGGAAGGCTGGGGGAGTTCGGCTGGCTGAAGGGTCGGCCATCTGTAGAGTTCGGCCGAGGGACGATTACTCCGGTTGCTGATTGGTTCGGCTAAGGCTCGTCCGCTGAGGAGTTCGACCGCTGAGAGGACTTCGTTGAAGCTCGACCGCTTGGAGTCGGTCCGAAGGAGTTCAGCCTTGGGGAGTCCGAGGGAGTTCGGCCTTGGGGAGTCCGAAAGAGTTTGGCCATGGGGAGTCTGAAGGAGTTTGGCCGCCCAGGAAGTTCGGTCTCGATGCTGGGAGTCCGGAAGAAGCTTGGAAGCTGATCAGTTCGGCCTGCTGGAAGAAGCTCGGCCGCTGAGAGTTCGGCTGAAGCCCGTCTGCCGGAGCTCTTCTGCGGCTACTGGTTACATTAAGCTGAGCGTCGAGCCGGGCTTCGGCAGGAGCGGGATTTATCCCCAACAGTAATGATTGATATTAGTCAAGATAATAAAGACCAAAACTAATTATGCATTTCATTGGTGAGGGCAAGATGCCAATTGAAATCCTAGTTGAGATGAAAACCTTGAAAGGTTGGTATTCTACAAAAATTGATTCTAAATAATAGCATTTCCAACGTATTTATTTAACTTTATTTTTTTAAAAAAATTCATGGGAGCGACGTTTCCCAACCATCGGAGCCTTGTTCTCATCTGGGATAAGCCTGCACGGATGAGCTCATCAAGCTGGGTAATGATTGATGGAGAAGAGGTGTAACGAGAAGTTTGACTCACGTGCGTTCGACCGAGACAGTCTCGGCCCGAGCTCCTACCCTCCAGCCATCCGTTTACCAATCAACCGATGTTTGGCGTCTTGGTCTCACCTTCACCTACCACTGAAAATAATAAAAAACAAGAACAAAACGTGCTTCTATCCTCACCTGCTACCATGACAGCATAAAATATTTTTCCTCCCACGATTGCACGATGCTGGAATAAACACAAATAATTAACATCAGCATATAAAATGGCCCGCAGCTGCAACGGAACTAATCATGTCCTCTCCAACCTTTCTCGCTAGAGCTTTCTCAATTGTCAGGGAGCAGCAATGAAATGTTCAAGACGCAAATAAACACGTGCACAACGACACACAACATAGAGACTGAAGCTCATGTCCTCTCCCTTCCGTCTTCCCCAGACCCATAGCGGCCAACCATGGTTAATTGTCCAGCCTTTCGGGCCCCACGTTTATATGCATGCCTGATGAGTGTATAAGGGTGATTCAGCTACTATGATGGGTTGGATAGAGGAGCAATCTAGGACAGCTACATTACATCCACTCACTCATGGAGGAATGTATCTCCATGGGCATAAGATATATCCATCGTGAGGTAAATATGGTTGTAAATTGGATGACCATTTGTATAGTAGAGTACTCTGAAAGAATTTTGTAGACCGTGGTCATTTCCATATATTTCCATAATATCCTTTTTTTTTTTTTTCTTCTGGCTCTTTTAGTTGTATTTATATTATACTTGCAAAAAAAAAAAAGAAGATAATGGATTTTTGTAATTGCTCGCTGAATTAAATGGTTTATAGATGAATCCAATCCCATTACTTGAACTGTTCGTACATATGATGCATATGTTTTATAAATATTTGATAGTTAATTATAAGATGAATCTCCTAAGATATAAATTTTTCCTAGATTGACAAATTAATTCGGATCAATATCACAAGCAAGAGGTGTTCAAACCCTATTTTTGGGCATCACCTCCATATTTCTCAAATTATTCAGCAATAGGGGAGATGCCTTCTATCCTTCAAGTATGTAAATAGGATCTATTCAAGTATATGCAAACATCAATTTCGAGCCTATTCTTTTACTATATCATGGTCTCACACACGATGTGCAGAATATTGAAATATCTTGCTCATTTCTTTTGAGACATAAGCTCTTATCAGGAGAAATTATTGTATGGACAACCAAGTGGACCAAGGCAAATCATGCACGGTGGATAACGTGCAATCAGGATTTGGTGAAATACAAGAGGTGATGTGCCGTGCTACCTACTGTAAGAGTTGGCGTGGTCTGTTGGAACCTGGTCCAAGTAATAATCAGATATTTTTCAGATTGAAAAATGGATTGGCTATGATTAGTAATGCACCGGCATATCCATTGCTTCATTCTAAAATACCATCCATCGGATGGCCAAACTCTAGCGAATTGAATCGATCCCATTGGACGAGATGGAGTGGTAGATATAGAGATGGACGCATCCTTCAATATCAGCGAGAGAAGAGTGAAGGAGAGATACTAAGAAAATTAGATAAATTAAAAATTTTAAAAATTAGGACTCCTGAATCAAATGCAGAGAATTTGAGAATGTTAGTTTGTCCCTCTCTTTTGACTTTTTTGCCTTCTTCATTTCATTCTTTTTTTGCTAATGTGCATCACATATATCTTTTGTTTGTCATTATTTAGTATGCGTATGTATGCACGTATATAGATAGATAGATAGATGCATACACACTTTCTAAAAGATATAATGATATCAAGTCCATCTTTACTACTTTGTTCCATATGATTCTTGATCAATCTCTATCCTTTCTTTTCTTCTATGTATATCAAATCACTTCTTTATATCTGTACATCCATCGATATATTAAACCATCTAACACATCTTCTCTTTTTGCCCTTAATTGTTATTACTTTTATCTTTTTATAAATTACTTTATTTTTTATTCTATCTTTTATTATATTAACATCCATATCTATCTTAATATTTACATTTTTCGCCGTACTCATCTAGCAAATATTTTTTTTTCTAACCGACTAATATTCTTGTACTATAAAGTACAGTTGATCATATGACTATCCTATAAAATATTCTTTTAAACTTCGCAAGTATTCTTCAATCACATAATAGATACTACCATGGCTGCACTTTTTCATTTTATCTACCTTATTTTAATCCTATAGATAATATCCTCTTCAATCTTTCCTTGCTTATATACAGTTGATTCTAAGTATCAAAAATGACTATTTATAAGAATTTCACAATTCTTAATTTTCACTTTGCATTCATTTCTATTTCTAATTTTATTAGGACAATACTCCATGTATTCTATCTGGCTTAATCTAAAATCTTTAGATTCTATTCCAACTTATTATTAACTCTAACTTTGATTTATCCACTAAGATTATATTATCAACAAATTGCATGCAGTAAAAATCGTCATCCCAAATATGCTGAATAAACTCATCCAAAACTACAATATTTGTTTAAAAATAAAATCTATAATATTAGACAAGATAAATACTAATTAATTAATATTCTATATAAGAGTCTAGAATAATTATTTTTAATTAATTAAATAATAATTTTCTATAATGTACAAAGACTATAACATTGGACAAGCATGACTCTTGAGGCAAGCTTTGGCTGCTGGATAAATAATGATTAATGAATGGTTGTGCACTTAATCAGCCAAATGCGATCCAAAAGGAATAAGTTAATTCTAGCTGGTCAAGACCCTTAAGTTGGCTAAATTTATTTCCCCCCTCAAATGATTTAATAAACTTATCTCTAAATTCTTTTTTTTTATTCTTTTCTGTAATTTGAAGCACTAACTTTCAAGTCTCAATCGGACAGAAAATATTGTGTGCTAATTTATAAATAAATAACTAAAGCATAATCATCCAAAGTTGATGTACAGGCAAAAGCCAAAATGAGCCTTTCTTTTGCACTGTAGTATATTTGCAACATGTAAAGCAGGAGGGCCAGTGTAGCATTATCACTATGTAAGACCAGATGCTTTGTTTATATATAAGACAAAATGTATTGACGAAAATGTCTCAAGATTTGGTCTACAATAAGCCTAAAATGAGGTTCAGAACGATGAATGAAATCCAACGAGCCTAAGAACAGTCCAAATCGAATCTAGATGGAGGAGATGCGCAAAAAAAAGCTAAAGCAGGTGGCATGGCCCATGGGCTGCCGAAGGAGCTCATGGGTTGGCACAGGCCGGCAAACCACCAGGGCCTAGCATGGGGCGTAGCTGGCCACGAGGGAGCGGCCCAATGCAACGTGTGTAGGGTGCGCAAGCCACGTGGGTGCCTAAGCCTGGATGTGAAGTGCGGTCCACGATGGATCGCTAGCTCATAGCGGCACATGTGGACTCGGCAGGTATTTTCTATGCAGTTCGTGTGATCCATGGTGGACCGGCACTAGTTTTTCCTGCATTTTCCATGGTCTACAATGCTATTTTTTGGATTGGATCACGATCAGATGGCTCTGGAGCGAGCCGATCGTGAACCAACAGTCTGGGCATGATTCAGACATGATCAAGACTATTTGTGCAATCGGACGGCTTCGATTTAAGCTGATCATGATCAGACGGTCAGAAGGATTCTTTGATATGATTTGGACTGTGTTTCCTACTAAAATATTATTTTAAAAATTTTAAAGTCTATATAACTTCAATTGATGAATTGTTTGTTGCATCAAAGAGCTGGTGACGTCTTGGAGGTATTAAGAGGCTTCTTAAAAGATTTCAAAAAACTTTTGAGACGATTTTGGGACTTTTTATTGAAAGACTCATGTACAAAGATTAAGTGGTAAGTTTCTCTTGTACATGTTTGATTTTATTTTTCTTATAGTGAAGTTTGTACATCCCATGGAGGTAGGCTTAAGACCAATTTTATTGTGTTTGTTTATAATTTTTTTTCTCGTGTAGTATCAACATCTTCTTCCAGTCTTTGTTGTAATTTTGGGTGGGGGATCCATATTCCATAATTAAGGGATCTGCCCCGACAAGTGGTATCAAAGTCTGATTATCATGGACAAGTGGTATCAGATAGTTTAGATAGAGATGGTGTTGATCGAGATTAGAAGATAGAGAAGACAAGTATAACTAAGATGGAGATCAATCCACTACTACAAAAATGACCTATGATAGTGATTTTCAAAATCGCTGCCATAGCTCCTACGACAGTGATTTTTGTTAACCGCTGCTATAGGTCGGACCTATGACAATAATTTTTGTAACCGCTGCTATAGGCTCGACATATAGCAGCGGTTACAGAAAATCACTACTGTAGATCGGATCTATAACAGCAGTTACAAAAAATCGCTGTCATAGGTTGACTTATAGCAGCGGTTCATTGTAACCGCTGCCATAAGTTGGACCTATAGCAGCGGTTAGTAGGAACCACTGCTACAATCTGATTTATAGAAACGGTTAATTATAACTACTGCCATATTTTTTTTAAATATTATATAATTTTAAAATTTAATATCCATCTTCATCGTTCATTATCTAAATAATTATCATTAGAGTGTCATTGCAAAAGGTCACCTCAATCCGATGGCCCTAGCTTCATCGATCAGAAAAATTTAATTTCGACAATCACAAACGATAATGCGATGATTTGATAGATGGAGACCTTTGATGGATCCAAAAACCTACAATGATGATCTCGGTGATGTTTGTAGTGTATTATCAAAGTTTCACTTCAATCGGATATCGTTATCTTGATCAATTTAGTATATGTTAGTTTCGACCGTTAAATGATAAACAAGTGATCAAAGGATCAAACGGTATCCGATTATGAGATAATTTTTTTTATAAATGATCTTGGTTACTACTTTAATCATTTTTTATGGTTGTGATTATAAAATTTAACTCGTAAGATGAAGAATGGTTTAAAACTATACGTCTCCTGATAATCATTCTAAAACTTCACTGGTTGTTATGCTCGTGCTTTTGCAATATCTACTTAACATAAATGGTTTATATGAAAATGATTTAAATTTTACTATCATTACCATATAAAATATTTAAAATTATAACAAAGATCATTTAACTAAAAAATTATCTTATAATCGAATACTGTTTAACCCTTTGATCACTTATTTCTAATTTAATGGTCGAAATCATTTCGTACTAAATTGACCATGATAATAATATTTGATTGAAGTGAAACTTTGATAGTATGCTAAAAATATCATTGAGATCATTGTTATAGATTTTCAAATCGATCGGAGGTCTCCATCTATCATATCATCGCATCATCGTTCGTGATCGTCGAAATCAAATTTTTCTAATCGATGAAGCTAGGGCCATCGGATTGAGGTGACCTTTTGCGATGATACTCTAATGATAATTATTTAGATAATGAATGATGAAGATGGATATTAAATTTTAAAATTATATAATATTTAAAAAAAATAAGAAAAATTATTTTTCATCTATGGCAGCGGTTTTGGGTAACTGCTGCCATAAATCTATGACAATGGTTACTATGGCAGTGGTTCGATAACTGCTATCGTAGATCTATGGTAGCAGTTCAATAACCACTACCATATGTTAGGTTAAAATTTTTTAAATTTTTACTTCCCTCTCGTGCGCACTCGATCTCTCTCACTCTCTCTCTCCCCCTCCTCTTCGTCATCGATGAGGTTCCTTCCCCTCCGACCGACATCGGTCCTCCTTCCCCCTCCCACTCTGGCCCCATCCTCGGTCGCCCCTCCTCGCCACCTCCTACTCGCCCCCCCACCCCTCCATCCGACCCCCCTCGGCCCCAGCGAAACACCCCCTTCAACGAACCCCCATCCGACCCTCCCTTAGCCCTCCGTGAAATCCCCCTCCGATGAACCCCCCTCCACCCTTGCTCGGCTCCCTGTGAAACTCTAACCCCCCACGCCCCCCATCAGACCCTCCCTCGGTCCCCAATGAAACCCCACCTCCGGCGAACCCCCATCCGACCCTCCATCGGCCCCCTGTGAAATCCTCCTTCGATGAACCCCCATCCACCCTCGACCCTCCATCGGCCCCCCGTGAAACTCCTCCCCACACTCTATCCTCCTCCGGCCCCGATGCAAAATCAAACCCCCCTTCCGATGAGCCCCCCTCCATCCTCCTTCGGCCCCCGCGAAACCCCACCCCCCACCACCACCACCATTCTGACCCTCCCCTAGCCAAGAGCAAAGCCTCCTTCGACCTCCTCGTCACTGTGGCCCCTCCCCTGGCCCCCCATCCCCGATCGTCCCTGCTCTCTCTCTTTCCTTTTTTTCTCTTCTTTCTATCTCACTATCTTGCTTTTATTTCATAAATTACCTTAAGTGTCGTCGTCCTCCTCTAGCATCGTCGCCAGCAACCCTCGGAGCTTTCGATGTGACTCGCTCTCTATAGCCACAGATTTTTTTTTAATTTTATAGTATTATTTATTAATCAATATATTTATAATAATTTATAAAATATTTATAATAAATATTATAAATATTTATTATATATATTATAATTATCTGCATGCCGTAGTTTTTGGGTCGTGCCGTGGCGGTAGCCTTGGACTATGCCATGTCGACGGCTGTGGACTAGATCTGTCAATAGATTGGGTTCGGATTGAAATTTGGATATTTAGATTCGGACTCAATTTTAACTACTGGTATCGGATCCGAATCTGAATATCCGATGGGTCTGTACTTGAGAGATGAAGGAAGGGATCCAACCTTGCCGCCATCATTGGAAGGGAGGGGGTCTGGCCTCGCCACCATCATTGGGAGGGAGGGGGTCTAGCCTCGCCGATGAGGGAGATTGAGAGAAGAAGAGAAGAAGATCGAGAGATGGAAAAGCTGGGAGGGAGGGGTTCGGCCTCGCCGCCGTCGCTGGCGAGAGAGATCGAGAGAGGGAGAGAGGGAGTGATCGAGGGGATGGCACACAGTCGAGCCAGCTTGGATACGCAATCGAGCCAGCTCGGACCATGATCGAGCCAGCTGGGGGAGGACCCTAGTCGGATGTCTTAGGCATGGAGCCGGATGTCTCAGGCACGGAGCCAGCTCGACATCCGAGCGAATAAAATTTGATATGTTATGATGTTATATTGATTAATATTCATTAACGTTGTAGATCATAATGGCACCGAAACACCATCTAGCTTTCACCCCTGTCCCTCGGTGGGTTATGCATAGTTCAGCATCCGAGGAGCAGTCAGAGCATACTCCATCCACCTCAACATCGACTACTTAAGGACCTCCACCACCGACATCTACTCCACCAACAGCATCTACTCCACCGACGGCTGAGTCTCTATTGTCGCTCATATCTAAGGCACATGCTACTATGCAGGCATCTAAGTGTACATTTTTATTATATTAGTACAACTTTATTTTTTATATAGTATTTGTACACTTATATATTTACATAACGTATTTGCATTGTAGGTGCATCATCCAGCCGAACATTTCACGGTCCCACATGTATGGCATACGTGTGGAACCGCCAGCATCAGGTGATGGTCTATTATGATGCGAAGGAAAGACCGCACGGAAGATACATTCCTTTTTTGGAGTGCTTGTGAGGTGGTCGGACATCATTCCCATAGAGTTCAGAGACTGGCGTTTGATGGATGCTGCCATCAGGGATCGAGTTTGGGAGGAGATATAGATAAGTACATGCATCTTAGTTATATTTATCATTTTATATGTTTACACTATATATGTTTGATTAGAATAATTTTGTAATTAATTTTTTATAAATTTATATAGAGAAGGTACGACTTTCTCGATCATGAGAGGGCTCAAGATGCCCGACTGAAGAAGATCGGAGAGTTGTACCAAGGTTATAAGATCAAGCTCCATAAAGGATGACTCGAGCACCGACGAGACACTCCGGAGGAGCTTGTTTCCTGGATACAAGACTATCCTTCGAGTCAGTAGGAGAGGATGGTTAGACACTGGAGGAGCCACGAGTTCGAGGTAAAATTTCTAACTTTTGAATTTTTCAATATGCTTAAAATTTTATTTAAATATTTTTTAAATATTTATTATTTATTTGAATACTTGTTAGGCTACCTTCCATCAAAATTGTGCAGTCCAGGAGTATACGCACACTCTAGACCGTGAATCTATGGCCAGTCGTATGCATAAAGAGGTAATTAATTTTAAATCTTACTAGATAAATTAAATTCATATTTTTTATCATCTTTCTAATAAATTTATTCTTTGTTATAGCTGATGAGAGATGGAGTGATGTCCAGCCATAGCGAGATCTTTCGATCTAGCCGCACGGACAAGATGGGCAGGCCGATGAACATCGCGATCGAATATATTTTTGTAAGTATTAAATATATTAATATATATGATTAATATTATAATATTTTTTATAAAATTTTATTTTAATTTATAATTACAGGATCAGTTAGATGCACTCGTGAGCGAGGGCCCAGATACCTCTGGGCTCCATGACCATCTGTCTCAGGTCTTGGGGTCTGAGCACTCTAGGAGGATCCGATGCAGGTCGGACACGCCGATGAGCTACTGGTCCAAGGCGAATGTCTCCTCATAGACTTTCGGTGTCGTCAACCAGGAGGAGCTTTAGGAGGTGTTGGTACAGATAGATCATACTGCGACATGGGCAGATCGGGCTGAGCAGCATGCATTTCATCTAGAGGGCATCATGAGAGATATGATATTGACGCTCAGTATATATTTTGGAGTCACGGACTTCAAGAATATATTGGCCCGCATTCTAGCTCCAGCTTCGACTTTGGCTTCCGATGATAATGACGACGATAATGATATAGATTTAGGAGACTTTTAATGTATTTTATTTTTTTAAAAAAATATTATAATAAATTTTATTTGATAATAAAATTTTAGTATTTTAAAATAATTTTTATATTTATTATATTTTCTTATGTTATATATCTGTATTTATCAAGTAAAATATATAAAAAAATAAAAATTTTATTTTTTTAATTATTCAAGATCTATGACAGTGATTTTATAACCACTGTCATGGATCTCTGATGTAAATGGTGCCAATCGCTGCATAGATCTATGGCAGTGATTAAAAAACTGCTGTTATAGATAACCTATGGCAGTGGTTATGTAACCACTGCTATAGATAACCTATGACAGCTATTACATAACCGCTGCTATAGATTGATCTATTGTAGTGATTTATAAATTATTGTAATAGGCTATCTATGGTAGCGATTCTAACAACCACTGCAACAACCGCTGTCATAGAGCTACGACGGTGACCGCAGTAACAGCGATTAGAAAATCACTGCCATAGCCTATGACAGCAATTTTTGGGCTACGACAGTGGTTAGAACCACTGTCGTATCTCTTTTTTATAGTAGTGATCGATTCGATGAGAACAGCAATTTCTTCTTATGGTAAGCGAGGGTAAAGAACGTGCTCATTCAATATGGATTAATCGACACTCTCTTGAATGAGAAGAAGCCAGCCACCATAGATGAGAGGACTAAGAGCAGCTATAGATGCAGATGGTGAGTATCATCCATATGTACCTGATAGATGAGGTGATGATTTATATATTTGGTGAGACTTTTTCGACGGTGTTGTGGTCAAAGCTCGAGTTGTACATGACAAAGTTTCTTACCAATATTTTTTTTCTTTGGAGGTAGTTCTAGCAACTACGAATGACTGAGGGACAGAGCATGCAGGAGCATCTAAACAACTTTTAGAAAATCCTCACCAACCTTCTCAACGTTAGTGAGAAAATTAAGGAGATGATCAGGGCATTGGTCTTGCTAGTATCGCTTTTTGTTCGTATGAGTTCTTGGTGACTACTTTTCTAGTGGAGAAGAATACCATCAAGATAGATGAGGTCACTGCAGTGATCTCTAAAATGAGATTCTTAGGAGGAAGAACTCAGCTTCTAGCTCAAATGGCAGCAACTCAGCTTTAGCAGTTTTTAGAGGAGCAGGTGGCACCAGACGGAGCGGTAGAGGATCGTGAGGATGATGATTCAAATCTAAGACAAGGAACCCCATCAAGATCGGATGTTATTGGTGTGATAAGTTGGGGCATCATATCAAAGGTTGCTCTTAACTCAGAGATTGGACAAGGATTACTGCAGCAATGGTCAGTAGCGAGTCAAAGGATGATATCTTTGTGATATCTAATGAGATATCTACTTTTTTTTAGTAGTGAATTTTAAATTCTGCATGTACCTATCATTTTTATTATAGAAAGGAGCAGTTTGACTCCCTAAAGAATAGTGAAGGTACTATTCACCTATCAGATGGATCTAGCTGTGCAATCAGAGATATCAGGATGATCAGCTAGAGGACATATAATGGTGCAGTGAGAAGATTGAGGGAGGTCCGATACATATCCTATTTTAAATAGAATATTATATTATTGAGTATATTGGATTTAAATGGCTATAGGTGGATAGCTGATGATGGAATCCTGAAGATCATGCACGATGATAGGATTATTCTGGAGAAGAAGAAGAGGATGAGAGAATATTACTATCTGGTAGGGAGTCCAGTGCGAGTTGAAGCTTCAAAAGTCAGAGAGAGCATAGTGCGAAGGGAGCTCTAGGTAGAGGTGGATTGGGCACGAGACAAGAGACTCAGGAGGATAAGAAGTAATATTACAAAGCGAAGTTTCTATTGCCATAGGAGACTTCCCCTAGAAAATTTTTGATCATAGTGGATAGCTCATAATGGAGGTAGGATCGAGCGGCCAGGTTCAACTCCTATATTTATTCATCCATGAGACAGCAGGTGTGCCCCAGGATGTGGGGACGAGATAGATCACAGGCTCTCAAAGATAGGTGGAGGTTGAATACTAAGTCAAGATGAAAATTGTTAAAAAAATACTTTGAGATTCAGTTCATAATAAGCTTAGAACGAGGTTCGGGACAACGAACAAAATCCAAAAAATTCAAGAATAGCCTAAATAGAGTACAGATGGAGGAGATACGCATGAAGAAATACCAAAGCAGGAGGCATGGCCCATGGGCCATCTGAGGGGCCCATAGGCTAGCATAGGCCGGCAGGCCGCTAGGGCCCAGCATGCGGTGCTGGCCGATCGTGAGGGCATGGCCCAACGTGATGCACACGGGCGTGCAAGCCACACGGACGCCCAGGTCCAAATGTGGAGCATGGTCCATGATGGACCATCGGCTCATAGCAGTGCATGTGAATCCAATGAGCATTTTCCATATGTTTTACATGGTCCGCGGTGGATCGATTTGGGTTTTTCCTACATTTTTCGCAGTCTATAGTGCTGTTTCATGGACTGGATCATGATCGAATAGCTTTGGAGCTAGCCGATCACTATCCGACGGTATGGCATGATCCAAGCATGATTAGGACTCTATTTGTTTGATTGGATGGCTTCGATTCAAGCCGATCACAATCGGACAGCCAGAAGGATTCTCGGATGTGATTTAGACTGAATTTCCTACTGAAATATTATTTTAAGAATTCTGAAGTCTATATAACTTTGATTGACGAACCGTTTATTGCATCGAAGAGCCGGTAATGTCTTGGAGGGTTGAGAGGCTTCTTGAGATATTTTAGAGAGCTTCTGTAAGGATTTTAGGACTTCTAATTGAGAGACTCTTGTACAAAAGTTGAGTGATAAGTTTCTCTTATATTTGTTTGATTTTATTTCTCTTATAGTAAAGTTTACACGCCTCATAAAGATAGGCTTGAGGCCAATCCACATATATTTTATTATGTTTATTAGTCATTTTTTCTTTCTTTTCTCATATGGTTTCAAAATCCTCTTCGGATTGTTGTTGAAATTTTGGGAGAGTGATCCATATTCCGCAATTGAGGGATCTACCCCAACAAATTGATCATACTATTTTATTATGAATATATCCTACAAAATTAGATAATAAAATATCATGAAAAGATGAAGAAATAGAAGTGTAATCAATCTAAAAAGTATCATCAAAGTACTCCACCATATAAGAAACCATCTAATCCGCAGCATTGTTCATCTCATGATGAATATGAGTGAATCAAAAATAGTACAACTTCTAATTGTCTTGCATATATCCAACAATAAAAAAAGCCCATCCACTAGTTGATTCTATCTCAAAATCCATTCAATAATAGATATCAAGTCACCCTCAAGATGATTATAGTCAGCTTTCAAGATAAATGTGATACCCTCCCATATCGATGTCATCTTTGCTCTAACAACCAAGATATCAAAACTTTATATTAAATTTGAAATATGACTCTCTAATCACAACCTATACATTTTCTTCGTCGCCACTATTAGTTACATCGTCAACAAAGTTCATCTTGAGGAAACTAGAAGGTGGAGGCTGTCAAGTAAAGAAGATCATCTAGATATAGCTGATGTTGAGGAATCCTAGATGTCCCTAGCTATTTCCAGCTACTTTCCAACTACAACTAGATGGTTAGTCTTGGCAACTTGTGAGAGTATTCTCTCTCCTATGAATTTCGATGACTTGGTCCGCTTTCAAAGATCATATGAATTTTGATGACTTGGTAATGCTCTCAAAGACCCTAGCAATCTTAGCTAGCTAAATATGGTAGTACGTAATATGAGTGTCATGGCCCAAATCCAACATGCAGATCAGGCACGTGATGGCTGCACACTTCCTAAGATAAGATACTAAAGAATATGTAAGATCCGTCTTCAATCAATACATAATCACATCAATTTAACTTAGGTAGTGGTAAAAGCAAAATCTTTAATATATTTATTGAATAATAAAAATAAAGTTTTCATGACTAATATGAAATAAAACTAAGATCCAACAAAAGTTCAAACAATTTTTGTTTGAACATAGCTAGCAAATAACTTCCTAAATCTTATACTTCTCACTGATCGGTCCCATGCCTCGTAGGATCTCATGGATCTGAAAAAAAAATAAAAAAGAGGAAGTAAGCTTTACAAACTTAGTAAGTTACCAATATCTTTGAGAGATCAAGCATCATTAATTTTCTTTCAAAATATATATACCATGCACCACAGTATAATCCAAAATCCTCTCTCAATTTTTGGTGACTATGACCACAATCAATCCTGTGACAAGGTCCCAAAGAGACTAGCCTCTGAGATCAAATATGTGACTTATTAGCATGTGCCAGCGATCAGCCTCAACTGGCTAAGTCTAAAAAAAACTAGCTCTGATTTACACGGCCATAATTAGCCCAGTGACAAGACAAAAAGACTAGTTCTGAAATATATACACGCGAATGCATCAACATGTGCCAGCAATCAATCCCAACTAATTAGGTCCGAAAAAACTAGCTTTGCCAGCTGTTAGAGATATTTTTGTACTAGCCGAAGATATGGGACGATGGTCTTTAGCCCATGCCTCGACGTCCATGCCACTTCAAAAATCATTGGCTTTGGTCGATAAGTCCATCCCGACTGACTTCTACATCATCCATTGAACTAGGAGAGATTGACGACAAACTTCTTATGCCCCTTCCAAATCAGACTATTACAGAGACATCGAAATTCGCACTAAATAAAATTACATCAAGCCATTAAATCCCAAGGGCTCAAACTAAGGCCGCTTGGGAGCTTTAGATAAACTAGCCACACACGACCTACGAGCCCCATGATGACTTTAGCCCTTACATCGACTGTCGACCCACTCTTGACCCCAGCTTCATTGGTGCACCGCAACCCAAGGGAGTGGCTCCGAGAAATAAGAATTTAGAGGCCCAACATGTCATCGATCCAACCAACTCACTGCTAGGATCTTCATCGGCCATGCTTTTCCATGTATCTCATTAATGCTTAATTGTACATCATCCACTGAGCATATCTTATAAGAATTGCCCTGAGTCATTTGAACTTGACAGAGGCATTAATACCTCGTCCTTCTCTCGTCCCATCCTTCCATGGGCAACATAACAAGACAAAAGAAAAAGAGAAAAAGATGGAGGACAAAGATAAGGTGGCAAGGGAGGAAAAGAGAGGAGAGGATGCGCCTATGCATTCAGCTTCCATCCATGGATCTCTGCACTCTCTGCATGCATTCGACCCCATGTCGGCCTTTGATCCTAGCATCGGTCCCCACTCTTAGCATTGGCTATTGCCCCATAGAGGCCTCTTTATAGCCCTCCACATCATCCACTAAAAAATAGAGTGATCATGAATAAGGCATGATTCTCGATGATATTTAATGGAAGACAAAAAATTTTTGATAATCCCCTACTCTTCCACAACTAACAATCCAGTTAGTGGATGAACAGTCTATTCGATAACCTACAGGCCCAGGCCTAACAAACTCCGGCCTCCATCCATAAAAAAAATTCAAAAAGAGGACCTCAAGGTACGCTATTACTCTATCTCTCATGCTCCTCCTTCTATTAAATGAGACTCTAACTTGAGCATCGGAGGATTCCCACCAGAGCCACCTCCGACCAGTACTTTTCTTGCAGGTCTTACTGTCGGAAAGATCAATCTCGATGGTCCGCTCCCGCTTCTCCGATGCTAGATGAAATCTTACGTCAACACCAATGATCAACCCTAATTGACTAGGTCTGGAAGAAACATGTTTATGATGTATGGCCTGTTAGATATATGTGCCCTAGAAGTCAGAATTGGCTGGCACTTATAATACACTTTTAAGAATAAAATTATAATTTTAACTATAAATAATAAAATAAATTATTTTTTATCACATAAATATATTTAGTATCTGTGATACATCCCTTGAGTTAATGGTAATAATAATTCATATTTTCAAAAATTAAAAATTTAAGACATGAATTTTTATTTATTAACTCATAAAATGCTCCTGATCGTAGGATCATCATAAGGATAGTGATTGATCCGAAAGATTAGTGTACAATCGCTTCTTTATAGTAGATGAGTCTTAAATCTATGGTGTAGAGACACTAGAGCAAGAGTACAGATACTCGTTAGAGAATGAGGGCACTGAGCATGACCACCTCGAGTAGTCATAAGAAAGTCTACCTTCTTGTCGATGACTGATTCGATGCTGCAGTGGTGTGTCTGATTTTTTGATCTGAAATACATCGATAGTTCACCTTGAGGGTGTTATAGTTTGACTACACCATAACTCGGTCTCCTAGCCATTCGGAATCCTAAGGTGTATGTTAGCTATAGCATGTTCATTATAGAAATTGGATTGCACCAAGATGGAATCTATCTACCTCGGTAGAAGAGAAGTAGCCCTATGATGATCATGAGAATCAAGTCCATAAGCCCATGGTCATGGCAGAGAGTGAAATAATAGAAAGAGTTTCTATTAAAGTTTTTACATCGGACTTGAATCGAATGATTAAATCATATGATAGAAATTAGGGTTTAACGAGTTCACCTTAATCCTAATCTGATCGGAGCTCAAGATAGAAAAACTTAATCACATAAATAGCTGCACCGAGAGGTTCATTTTCAGTTTTGATGGATTGCCACCATATGCTGCTAAGTGTCACTGATAGATTTTGAGAGTAATTAGAATGATTTAGATGATTGATCATTCTAAGTTATCTGAATCAGAAGAGTTCTAATCCATCGAAAGAAATTTTGATGATGTCGATGATGGAGATCATGACATATCCCATTATCATACAGAACTGAATCTAACTGGATCACACAAATAAGGGTTTGAATCTGGATATCATCAATTGGACTAACCCAATTCAATTGATTTGAATAAGATTCAATTAGGTTCAAAAAAATCGTGCTAGCACATGATTGAGCCTAATGTTCTCCTTTTTCTATCATAAAAGTTGTCTCGACTGAGCTAAATGAGTTTGTGCTCACTCAGGTACCTTTATCTGATCTGACTGGAGCTTGTCCAAGTCAGAAAAGGATTATCTTAATTTATAAGATAAATTTAAGACAACACCTGCCATTTTTTATCACCTGCTAATTCTTGTACTTTGACTTGGTCAAACGTTGACCTTTGATCCTTGGACATCTATCCATATGTCATGCACTTATTGGAGAGCAGATAGGGGCTTATCCCCTCTCTGAAAATTGAAAAAAAGGGGGCACACGCCTAGGATGGCATGCGCCCATGGATAGGGATGCTGGAGTCCCATATGGATGGAACTCCAGGTTGCTTCTTGGTTTCTACTTAGGTAGCCCTTGGGTATCTACTTTGACCAGTCTTAGGCGCCATCTAAGAATGAACCTGTGGATCTCTCATCTGATTGGATTAGATGATGTCATCCCACCAATCAGATTTAGATCTAATTGCGTAATTGATCGGGGTGATGCAGCACTACATGGCGCAGCAGAGTCTATAAATAAACCCTGTCTGCACCCACTTCTGAGATCTCCTTCTCTTAGCCACACCCCAAGGCTGCCCCACTTCCTTCTCTATGCCATCTGGCCCTCTCTCTCCTCTCCACGCCCAAGAAAGTTGGGCCTTCAGATTAGTGCGAGTCGGGCAAGAAAAGGCTAACGAAAAAGGAAGAAGGCAGCACTGCTGCAAAGACAACGGATGATCTTCAAAAGAAGTTTTGAAGATCCTCCAAATCAGATCCAGATTTGATTTTTGGAGAAAAAGAAGAGAAGAAGAAGATCTCTAAATCCAGCCTAAGTGGATATCGGTAGAGGCTAAGCGCTTGCGTGGCTAGATCCAAAATCTCAGGACTTCGGCAGGATCATCAATGGGTAATCAGATTATCCAGAATCAAGGTAAAATTAATTTAGAATTAATTTTATTTTATTTTTTTATTTATCAGATCATAAAATCAGATCTAAAAAATATTAGATTTGATTAGGATCTAAGAGATATTTTTTTGAAATATGCCTCTCGATCCAATCAGATCTAAACGAACCTGATTCAAAAAATCAGAATTTTCCTTCAACTGATATCAGAGCCAGGTTCTTATAAAATTTATTTAGATCTGATTTAATCTGATTAATTAGTAATTTCAGATATCACATGAGATATGACTAGATCTAAAATTAAAAAAATTAAAAATTAAAATTAATTAATCTAGATCTAATATATATGAGATATATAACTAGACTAGGAATAGAATTATTCTATATGTAGTCTAGTATAATCATATTTTTTATTTAATTAAATATGATTTTTAGATCTATTTATTTACTATTTTTTGATCTTATAAATATTATAATCAGATCTAAAAATAAAAAATAAATTAAATTTAATTTATTTATATGAGATATGATAGTTGCATGTTTAGATAAGTTGTAGAATAGTTCTGCAAAAGGGTCTAGATTAAATTTTATTTGATAAGATTAAATTTAAATTTATTTTTTTAGATAATTATGAGATAATTTAGATCTAAAAAATATTCATGCATGATATATGTGATATATACAAAATATGTTTTAATTAGATCTATTTTTTTTATATGAGATATATGCTTAGATCTAATTAGTTTTGTAGATTAGTTGTATTTCTGATTAAGGCGTTCTCCTTGGCCGTCCGGTCATAAGAACAAAGTAGGGCTTAAAAATTCTCTCCTCCCATTTGATGGGGTATTCTTATGATGTGTAGGGGTGCTGTGCGTTCATCCTTAATCAGAAATTGAAAAAAATTACTTTCTGCAAAACTCTAGATCCTGAAATCCTAAGATCTTATTTACATGTTTTGTTTAAGAACCCTAACTTAATTAAGAATTAAGTTTATAAAATATCAACTAAGTCTAAAATTAAGAATTTCAGATCTAAGACATATTCATAAATCTGGATTCAGGCTTGGGTAGCTCAATTAGGTCTAGCGGTTGATCAAACCGAATCAAGAGTTGGTTAGATGGGATCAATAATGCTTAAATTGACCAGCCTGATAGGATTAAGTCTGGGTCAAGATTGAGTCATGAATGTGATCGATCAAGCTAAGACCTAATTAGGCTCAGTGGTTAGAGTCTAGATTATAGGCTAACCCGATTGGTTCTAGCTCAACAATTTGGTGTCTAAGGTAAGTTTGGCAGATACGACCGACTGATTTTTAATTGAGAGCTACTCGACTCGAATGCGTTCTTATTGAGTTAATGGCATATCCCTTCCACCGATCTCACTTACCTAACCATGTTTGTTGACTCAGTTCTGATCTAAGGTGGTCAATAATCCGAGCTAACTCATGCCACTAGATTAGTCATGAATGG
>QRFJ01000715.1:0-70126 GCA_006176705.1 Cocos nucifera | reverse complement strand
TGATATGATGTATACAAAACATGTTTTAATTAGATCAATTTTCTTATATGAGATATATGCTTAGATCTAATTAGTTTTTGTAGATTAGTTGTATTTCTGATTAAGGCGTTCCCCTTGGCCGTCCGGTCATAAGAACAAAGTAGGGTTTAAAGACCCTCTCCTTCCATTTAATGGGGTGTTCTTATGATGTGTAAGGGTGCTGTGCATTCGTCCTTAATCAGAAATTGAAAACTTACTTTCTGCAAAATCCTAGATCCTGAAATCCTAGGATCTTATTTGCATGTTTTGTTTTTGAACCCTAAACTTAATTAAGAATTAAGATTATGAAACATATTAGGTCTAAAATTGAGAATTTTCAGATCTAAGACATGTTCATAAAATTGGGTTCGGGCTTGGGTAGCTCAATTAGGTCTAGCGGTTGATCAAACCGAATCAAGAGTTGGTTAGATGGGATCAATAATGCTTAAATTGACCAGCCTAATAGGATTAAGTCTGGGTCAAGATTGAGTCACGTGAATGTGATCGATCAAGCTAAGACCTAATTAGGCTCAGTGGTTAGAGTCTGGATTATAGGCTAACCCGATTGGTTCTAGCTCAACAATTTGGTGTCTAAGGTAAGTTTGGCAGATACGACCGACTGATTTTTAATTGAGAGCTACTCGACTCGAATGCGTTCTTATTGAGTTAATGGCATATCCCTTCCACCGATCTCACTTACCTAACCATGTTTGTTGACTCAGTTCTGATCTAAGGTGGTCAATAATCCGAGCTAACTCATGCCACTAGATTAGTCATGATGGTTATGACTATGTCAAGTCTAGTTTAATGAGATCTAAATCAAATCTTCCTAAGAAAAGATTAAGTCATGGTCTTCCACCATTGTAGATGTGCGGGTCCTTTCCGAGGTTGATTGTTCTCGGCTGGTTACAGTGGCTCAGTTATATCGGAAAGACGCAACCATGTCTATTAGGCATTGGATGCTACAGACTAGAGGATGGATTAGGCTCAATATTCCAGATACGGTGAGAGACCCAATTAGGAATCCAATCTGTGCAAATAGTGGGTTTGACTTAACTAAGAAGTGGATCAATATTTCGGACACAATGAGATTCATGAATTAAAGATCAAGTTTGGGTGCACCATGATTAGAGAATCATTGAACAAGAGTTGTTCACTTATTAGCTAACCCATCACCAATAACTGTTAGGTGAGGTGATGAGTCAATTGGTGGGACGGCATCACCCACTAAAAATCAGTAATCATGGAGATTTTTGCATCTCTACAAAAGAAGTGTAGGGATCTAAGAAAATAGTGGGAGCTAATTTATTTAAAAATAAAATTTCTAAATAAATTGGTTATGTCTTAATTACAATATCTAATTAGAAACTTTGACTCTCTACAGAAAAATATCTGCATCTAACCCACTAGCACGAATCCTGAAACCCATAGACTGACCGAACCAAATTATAAGGATTGGCTCTGAAACTTCAAAATTATTTTGGATTTCGAGAAATTAACTCATGTATTGGATCAGGATCCTTCCACCCTATCAGCTCGTTCATCCACCGAAGAGAGAGCATCTCTGAAAAAATGGACTGACGAAGATAATAAGACTAGATACTAAATGTTGGGCTTGATGTCTGATGAGCTTCAGCGCCAACATGAAAATATCAAAACTGCTCATCAAATGTTGGCTCACCTACAATATGAGAGAGGGGTTAAGAAGAAGGAGAAGAGAAGAGGATAACCTCAATTCATCCATGGACAAGACCAGTCTTCACTGACGCATCCCGTTCGAGCAGTCATCGCCCATTCCTCCATCAGCATACACCTTTGATCCAGCTGCTCGATGGCCTTATCCCAAACCAAGGGATCTAGTTCCTTCCGTTCCGGTATCTTCTCTTTATTATTATTATCATTATTTTTAAAGTTTCGAACGAAGTTGGTGGGGGGGGGGGGCGCTTGGTGCCGACATTCCTGCTTGAATCGGTTCAATAATGAGCCATTAGATACCGTGTTGGGTAGCAGAGGCTTCAACCTCAGAATCCCTGAGATAAGCAAGGTCGGTCTTAATTGGCTATATAGATCAAGTGGCGTCAGGGGGGATGCCGGATGAATTCCACATCCGGGTCATTCGGACACCGAAAAAAGATAATGGGCAGCAGATTTCTTCGTATCAAGGCAACAATCACAGCTTGGAAAGGTGTGGGAATGCGGATCCTTTCGAGATCCAGAGTCCGCACCACACAACACCACGCTCAGATTCACGAACCTCCCACGCGTCACATGCGGCTGCGCCGTGTCCTAACTACCGCACCACACGCAGCAGCCGCCACCCACAATCATGGTGATGACTAGACCGCAGGAATTAGGGTTGACGGAGAATGGTGGCCACCGTTCCTACCATGGAAAATAAGCCTCCCGGGGCGCCCCCACCTACACCCCTTTTCTATGACATAAATAGAGACCCCTTCCTCAACGATTTTTAGCGGGGATCCTTCGCACGATCATCCTGCTCGCGCGCACTCTACCACTCCCCACTTCCCTTCTCGTCGTTCGGAGTGGTTAAGTAATTCTGTGTCTCCTGTTCGGTGTTTTAGCACTTTAGTTGGATCCTCGCCAGCCGCGCCGGGAGAGGGAAGAGGACAAAACAGAGGAGAAGGAAAGCCATTTCTCTCTTCTCTCTTCCCCCCCCCCCCCCACTCTCGAAGTCTCGATCGATTAGTTAGCTAGGAATGATGCTAATTAGGATCCCTCCTCTCGTTCCCATGCCAACTGATATTAGTAGGGCGAATCTCGTCATACTAACCCCTGCCGCCGCCGCCGCCAATAAGAGAAGAAGAATATCCTCCTCCTTCCTGTTGGTTATCAAAGGCAGCCTACGCAAGCAGCAGCAGCGACCCACCATCACCACCACCTCTTCTCCTCTGCAGGGCGCCGAGGATCTCGCTGCCCGCCTCGGCCTCGAGATGGCCGCCGCCGGCCTCGAGCTTCTCTTCCGTGACCGCAAGGCCTTCGGCGCCGGCGACCACCCCCCGCCCCCCTCCCCTGGCCGCCAGCGGCGCCCCGTCCGCGTCGCCTACCTATTGGGCATCCCAGGCTCCTACTGCCAGGAGGCTACTATTGCCGGCCGAAGCCTACCCCTCCTCCTCCCATCCCCCCTTTCCTCCCCTTGCCCCCACATGGAGGCCGCCTTTTCCGCCCTCGAGGACGGCTCCGCAGACCGCGCCGTCGTCCCTATCGAGAATTCCCTCGACGGCCCCATCCCCCGCAACCTTGACCTCCTCCTCCGCTACCCAGCAGTCCGCATCGTCGGCGAGCTCCTCCTCCCCGTCAACCACTCCCTCCTCGCTCTCCCGGGAGCCCCAAGGTCGGCCCTCCGCCGCGTCGTCAGCCACCCCCAGGCCCTCGACCACTGCCGCCACCGCCTCCAGGCATTCGATCTGGAGGTGGAGGAGGTCTCCAGCGCCGCCGACGCCGCCCGGTTCGTGGCGGAGGGCAGGATCTCCGACACAGCGGTGATCGGAAGCAGGATCGCCGCCCACGAGTTCGGTCTGCGAGTCCTGGAGGAGAACATCCAGGACCAGGGCCCCGGCGGCGGTAACATGACCCGCTTCCTCCAGCTCGCCCTGGGTGCCACCGGCACCGGCACCGGGAAGACGACGGTGGCCTTCTCCCTGCCGAGCGGTCCCTCAGACCTGTTCCGGGCGATGTGGGCGTTCGAGAGCCGCGGGGTGCGGGTGACGCGGGTCGACCACCGGCCCAACCGGTCGAGCCCGGTCCGGGTCGTAGACAAGGCCGCGTACCTGGACTACGTGTTCGTCCTGGACCTGGAGGGGGCCGAGTCCGACGACCACGTGCGAGCGGCGCTCGCACGCTTGAGGGAGTTCGCTGGGTTCGTGCGCGTGCTTGGAAGTTATGGTTGCACCTGCGCGACGAGATTGCGGAACCCCAGCCCTGCTCCCGTTACGCCGAAAAATTGTTAGATAACAGTTTTTTTTTTTCATCACAATGTTAGATAAGAATTGGGAAGAAACAATTAACTGTTCATAATATAAATGTTCTGATTTTTCTTTTTTTTTTTGTTTTTTTATATGGGATATGCTAAGCAAATCACAACTATTTTTTCATTCTACCTTTGAGGCTCTTCAAAATTCTCATACAAGAGTGCCTTTCTTCTTATTGTGTTTGTTGGGGAGGGGGTTCATCCTTCCAAGGCCAAATTTGCGGTACATTCCCACCTAACAAGCCGGTCGTGGTCAAAACATAAAGCAAACCTAAACCATGACGCCTTTTTTGTCCGAGCAATCACTAGTTAATCTGTTGCCTGGCCCTTTACATCCATGTTTCGTCTTTGTAGTCATTCATGTCACTATCCTGTTCTTGGCATCATTACATTATAATAGCCTCAATGACCTCACTATCTCCTTGATTTACAGTACCATTGGTGATATGTTCTCAAGGACATAATTACTTCAACTAATATTGTATCTCAAGTCATCAGATTAATACCTTATCTCCATGATGATAATTTTCCTGCTGGTGCGGATCCAGAAAATTAGTGTACATCTTTTGTGAGAAGTATAGTGAAATTTCATTATTTTGAGTTGAATCTCGGACCTTACCGATGAACAGAGAGGTGCCAGTTGATGGAAATAATTTTATTTTCATGATTTTGTTTCATCATCATCCTCCAATATGTTGCTATCAAAATTGTCCAATGAAATATGATAGTCAAAATAGATCTAAGTTAATGTTCTATTATCACTTACAACAAAATAAGTTGGGTTAAGTATCTCTGATGTTGGTTTAGGAAAATTCGAAGATAAAATTATATTATTTGGAGCTAGCTGAAAAAGCATAAACACGTGCAGTAAAGATAGATTGGTTTTTAACCAGAAAAAAAAAAAAAAGATAGATTGGTTTTGTTTGATTATAGAACTGTACTTATAAAATTTTACTTCTGAATTGAGAGCTGAAGTACATATAATGATAATTGATGGCTGATTTCGAATATCCAATACCAAGATTAAACATATGCTTCCTATGATGATCGGCTTCACACAATGATATTCAATTTTATATATGAGATAGACTAAAAAAATATATCTTCACTATAATTATTGTAGTATAGAAGAAAGAACATTATTAGTCCTACATTAGTTGTGAGCTGGTATGAGGAAATCTAAAAGGTGAAATTGTAAAGCCCATGAGCCCATCGAGTCATGAACTTTTAACCGCAATAATGGCACCTCAAGTAGAGGCCCTTCCTATCCGTGTGTACAGATTTCTTCTTGACTGGAAAACTTTTTTTCTTATATAAGAAGGGACAATCCATCCCACATGAGATGCCTTTTGAATTAAAATTCAAAGGAGCAAAACTATGAGACGCATGGAACATAGCGAATAATACCTCATGTGTCCAATCATAAGTCTTTCACCGCAATAGCAACCATTCAAAAAATGTAGTAAGAATAAAAGCATTGATAGAGAGCCATTAGATATGTTATTTGATGTTTTCACTATTTTAAGATTTCTATAATTTTAAATATTATTTCATCTGAAGTATATATAATAGAATACATATTAAATATCATAAAATTGCAACATCAAGCCACCATCATGAGGGGTAATGATATAATCATATAACTGCTGTATATGTAACGGGGTATACTGGTTAAAAGCATTACCGGAAATTTGGAATAACGGAGAAATGAGAAGCTGGAATCCAGGCATGACGAAGGTGGAGACCTTCTCGCCTGACGAAGGCTTGTAACCTTCCTATAAGTCAAGGTAATTTAGGTGAAATTTCTCATCCAACCAGGTCAAGGCATATATAATTAAGCCCGGGGCTGCTGGATTCTTAGAACTCCAAAACCTGTGAAACTAGTTAAAGATAGATTTGCCTACAGGAGACTTGCTGGCTTTCAAGTTTCAAAGCCCAAGTCACGCCATCTGTCCATGGTTGTCGGTACCTAGAAGGGAGAAGAAGGACGCACGAAATTCACGCGCTTGATGGGCTCGCTGGTACTTCGAATAAATAAAACACTAGTCCTCCAAAGAGCCCATGTGAACCATCCATGCATCTCTCTCCTGGTAGATTCCTCAGAATTTCTCTTGGATGACCTTGGACCCACGACCTTCCAGACCTGCAACTTTGGCCGAACCCAACCCACCTTGCAGCGACCAGATCTTAGGGAGCCACGGCAGAGTTTAGCTTGAATTTTCCATCATCTCATCTCTGGTAGGTGCATGAAGTACGTCATAATTGTTAACTGCTGACGCATACAATGATGTCATCCTTGCGAGAGACTGGTCCGAATGACATCAGGTGAAGGGAATCCACCTAGCGCCCCAACTCGTTACGTTCTCTCACTTTCCCCTTGATATGGTACGATGGAGCCCTGCGTCCGAACCATTTTTCTCCTTAACTTCCCTGGGGATAGCAGGCCCATTCAGCTTATTAAATTATCTTCTTTTTTTCTTTTTTCTTTTTTTGTTTTTTCAATTCATCATCTGACTTTTTGTCTATAATAAATCATCCCCTGTATTGACTGCTGAAACCTGCTCTGTATTGGCTGATGATTGAGTTTTTATAGTTTTCTTGTTCCCTGTTTTTTGTTCCTTTGCTCAGCAGCTTCTCTGCTGGTTAATCTTGTAGCTTTGTTCTCTTGTAAAGTTTCATTTGATAAATTCTAGGTGGCAGCTCTGCTGCTTCCCCCACAATTCATAAAATAAATAAATAAATAATAAAATCATCCCTGACCATCCAATTGATCTATTCCGCAAAAGCCAATTGATTCTATGTAAGAAGCATCTTGCTAACACCCTTCGAGCTGGCCGTGCACGAGAAATGAACAGTGGGCGACCCAAACTACTACACAAGTTGTCTAGTTGATGGTGGCACTCTAGTTTCTTTTAGAAGAAAACCGGCCGGAAACCTTGAACTCTGTCATCGTATGGGCTTCTCAAGGATCGATGGAAATGCACATGTTTTGGTCAGAGCTCTGGGTAAAAGAATAGTGATAAAAAGATATCATATCCCTATGGCTAAGATGTGAAACACATTAACCTTCACGTTAATTGTTATCATCAAGCAAGAATATCGCTATAGGCAGCCACCTAAAGCTACACATAGATGACGCGTTCATGGTTCTAAGCTCCGCTGAAATTTGGAGAAAGAAGGGGGCAAACTGAGAAGAGTTTGGAAGAATTCGAAAATCAAAGTTAATAAGAAAATAAAAAATATAATTTCATATATAACATATACAGAGATTTAAAAATAAAAAGCTACTAAGAATAAGAATTACTTGTGACTTGGAATATGAAATCCGATAAAAATGAGGGGAGAAAAGGGATAGTTTAAAAAACATAAATATTTGGAGCGTGGGGTCCACAACACAAGCTTTGATTTTGCACTTGCAGATGCATGTCTTCGTAGAACCACGGCATCATCTTGACCGGGGAAAGTAATCCATCCTCCCGTCTGGCCCAAAACAGTGCTGGTATCACCGGGCTCCTATCATGTTTGAGAACAATTCTCCATCGTATTCTAAAAGAGGGTTGATGCAGCTCATAGGATTTGTTACCAAACATGAGAGTTCATTAATTATGGATGTTGCTACTCAAAAGTTTGGTAGCAAAATATTATCGTGCTATAACTTGATTGTCTCGGATTCATCCTATTCTATTTTTTGTTAAAAATTTAGTAATCAAATAATAGCTTAATACCACGATCCTTAAGGTCCATAGACTTGGGTGGCCAAGAATTACATTATAGGCCAAAAAAAGTTTAACCACCAAAAAATCAACCTAGATCATCATTTGTTGAGATGGGGTGCCTACTGTAACAAGCAGCTTAATCATCCTCTCTGGAGTAACCAAGCTTTCAAAGAAATGTTAAATTGGGGTAGCAAATATACTCAACTGATCCGAAGTAAATCCTATTCGAAAGAAGACAGAAAAATAAAAAACATCAATCAAACTTTCATTATCAATAAATACACGGTGTACATTATAATCAGGAATATTTACAGTTACAACTACTACATTATTGTATGATTATTGTATATCCTCTGTATCCTGTTCGGTGAAGATAATGGCATCCCCAAGCCTGTCCTCGAGCTTCGACCTTTTTGCCACTAGAAACTCCACTGACCTAGACGACCCTTCAGTTATCAAATGAATTTCACCTCTCAAGAGCCATTCTTCTATTACTGCTGGCTCCCTCATCTCTTGCCTCACCAATTGCACCGATGCTTGTTGAAGCGGAGGCACAGGTAATGGCTACTGAGGCATATGGGATGGCTAACGAGCCCTTGGAGAAGGTCATCATAGAGTTCTCCCCCAAACAAAATGGTCTAGCCTTCCCTCCCTGATGAGCCTTTCAATCACATCTCGGAGCTGGAGGCAGTCTTCAGTATCGTGATCATGGTCACGATGATAAAAGTAGTATCTGGTCGGATCGCGACGTTCAGACTTCATCCGCATCCTCAGAGGCTAAGATAGCTTAGTGTGCACCTCCATTAGTATCTCCCCCCTTTCCGCACGGGCAAGCATATCAGGATAGTCCCGAGG
The DNA here is from genome assembly GCA_006176705.1 of Cocos nucifera. Classification (NCBI taxonomy): domain Eukaryota; kingdom Viridiplantae; phylum Streptophyta; class Magnoliopsida; order Arecales; family Arecaceae; genus Cocos; species Cocos nucifera. The sequence continues at coordinate 61,549 of QRFJ01000715.1, read as the reverse complement.
GAAGGTCTTTACTAATGACTTCTTAAGGTCGTTCTTCAAAAGTGCATCCATCAGAGCGGTCATTGCGAGCAATTGGTTCAGATCGCAAACTAACTTCTAGGGTCGCCGCATTAAAATGGCTTTCAAAGGCATGGATCGACTCCTCTTCCTTCTGCTTGATGGTATTGAGGTAGTCGGACCACTTCTACTATCACTGGCTACTGACAAAATAATCGGTGAGGGATCGACCCAACTCTTCAAAGAAAAAAATTGAGGCTGATTTCAAACTTGAGTACAGTTGTCATGCTCCCTTGAAAGTAGTAGGAAATGCCTGATAGAGGGCATTTGTTGCTCCTTTAAAGAGTATCGCCGTCTTAAAAGTTTTAAGATGATCAACAAGGTCGGTAATCCTATCGTAGGTCTCGAACTATGACAGCTTAAAATGCGAAGGTAGTGGCTCCTGTATTATCTTCAAAGTAAAGGATGGCTCGCAGCTAAAACGGTCATAGGGCTGCGCCGAAGAAGCTTTATTGATAGCATTGATCCACTTATTGAGTGCCTGAAGCCGCTTCTCGATGACAAGATCTCGAGCAATGCAAGCCTCTGATTGCTAAGAAGAATGACGACCAAGGGTTGAGTCATGCTCTAATCATGGGCTAAGAGATCGTCGATGGATCCGCCTCCTCCTTGGACTTTGTAGAGGTGCCCGTGGATGTTCGGAATGTGGTGGTGGTTGAAAAGCCGAAATCCATGGAGGTGCCATCATAGAAGGTGCTAGCGGCACCACCGAGGAAAGTATCGATTTCACCGTTGAAGAGGGTGCAGGAGCAACTTGATCTGACTGTGACACCATCGATGGAGGCGCGAAAGTAGTTTGGATCACCTAGATGATTGCCAGCAAAATCTAAACTTGCTGAAGGAGTAGATTGAACTAGTCCATCTTAACTAGTGCTGGCTGGGCTAGCAAAAGAGTCTCTATCACTAGTGGATGAATATGGTCGTCAGCTTGGGTATTCGCCTGGTGGAAGGCGGTGGCGTTGGTGAGACGAGATGAGACTCACTTTGGTGGCATGATAATGAAAGTACTCCCTCTATCTATTGCTACTCGATTTAGTTAAGATATGAAGGCAAGCAATAGAACCTTGTGCAGTGATGCTGGAGTTACCTACAAAATAAGTCTAAATCGAAGATTTGTACTTTAGTGATGACCCTCTAATGCTCAAGTCAGAAAGGTAGAGAACAATAGGAACAGTAAATAGTTCTCTGAGAGGGATTGCTTATCTAGATTCTCAGAACTTTAGGTATTTGTAGAGAAAAAAATGATCATGAGAACGTATAGTTCCAAAGATCTTGGGCTATTAATCGTGCCGTTGTGGCATTATAGCTCTCTTTCGCTCCCCTGGAATGAGGAGACTATTACTGGCAAGATTTGAATATTCTTTATCTGCTTTCGTGAGATCATGAGGAGTTGACTACAGCTGGATTACAGCTTGGTTATAGCTTATCCATAGGATGGATTGCTGCACGTGTCGAAAAATTGACTAATTGAGGTAATTGAGAAAGCTCACGTGCTGAACGAGCCGCTGATCGAACTAAAGATAAATAGCTTAGAATTATATACTTCAACATAGCATCTGAGTCAACAACCACATAAATAACTTAGGTGGTCTGAGACATTCAAAATAGCATGCTGATCCAAGGTATTCACAAGACCGTTACAGTCAATCCAAAGTATTTTCATTACTAAAATAATAATAGAATTACCTGATCAACAATTATAGGCCACATGTTCTTGATGCACATAGCAGTTATAGAATTTGTAGCCCGTCTTTTGGTTGATTGGGCGCCCATATTTTATGGGCGGGAAACCATTATATAATCTGCCGACAAAAGAGGATATATCACATAAATAGGCAAAGCTAGATAGAATAGTTTGGGTTTTTCGATTACTAGCTAGACTTTATTTGCTTCCCATGGTCAAACGAATCCAGGCGTCGCACTCATACAAGAGAAAAGATATAACCACTCAATGCCTCCAACAACTAAAGGGGAAGATGATACAAAGTTTAACCTTTTCTCATATCCTATGCTGATCGTTCGATTTGACCATGCCATACAGTTGACGAGCCTTGTTTCTATAGGCTAATAACAAACTAAGGTATCACAGTGCTAAGGGGGTGCGCGGTTCATGAGCAAAATCGAAATTAGAATCAAAGTGGATTGAAATGGGAATTGGAATGATCAAATTCTCTTAAGCATTTGGTTCATGACCGAAATCGAAATCGGAATAAAAATTTAAATTCTTAAAAAAGAGTAGAGATTAAGTTTTAAATAGATTATGTCATTCTCATTCCATCCCAAAATCGAAATCGAAATGAGACTCTCCCAAATCAAACGGCTAGAATGAAAGTCATCTATTCCAATTCCTATTGTAGACCTTAATTCCTTCAAACCAAGCACCCCCTAAATGTAGTCTTCTTTCTTAGATACTCTTTTTGAATGCTATAATGAGCTGTATGAGTAGTATCATTACCTTATGGCTGGTCTTCCTCTCCTCTAAGCTACAAATTAAGATCCATTGCTTGATATCAACAAGGTCTTCGGCAAGAAAGCGGAATTTCTTTTATTCTCCGGTTGTTGGTGACCAATTGGGATCCGAGAATTGAGAAAAAATTGACAACACTCAACTGATAGGACTTTGGGGCAGGTATTTAACAGTATGAAACCAAAAACATCAGCAAGGACTTGGAATAGGGCGAACTGCGATAGTTGGAGCGTGAGGGAGAAGGTTGAGAGCTAGCTAGACCTTGCAGGGCTGAGTAGAGAGGTCGATCAAGCAAGTACTTACTCAGGGCCCCAATCTTTTGGGCCAAGAGGAAGGCCTTTTTCCTGGTGCCTGAGCTATCAAAAAGGAAGAAGATATGGAAGCATTGCAATTATCTATTTCACATAATTCATTTCTATGCATTTTATTCATGATTTGGAAACTTTTCACAAGCCACCTTTGGATTGGCGAATTAATCATAGAATGATTTAGCCCCGATGAGCGACTCACTAATTATAAAATTTACTGAATGTTGTGACCAATACATTTATCTATTTGTGGAATCTCCATTAAGTGGTTGGAGATCTTGGATCGGTAGCCTTTATGAAGCGGTTACTGCTTGATGCCAACACATTCCCTTTCATTCTACAACCACCTTATTAGGTAGGAATTACATGGGCATCTAGTCGACCCTGTAGATGTAGAGCTCAAAATAAATAAATATCTTTTAATGCTAAAGTCAAATTATGGATATTAAAGGATTAGAACCGATTAGAATAATTAGATCCATGTTTCAAGCCCAATGGATGGTCAGGGTCAAAGCCAATTTGTATCAAGGAGAAATGGGATGGCCCAACCCAACCCATTCCAATTTAGCCTGAAAATCCAAATCATATAAAACCCTCCTTTCTCACCCTAAATGTCTTTCTAAATTTATCAAATGAATCCTTATTTAAAGTACTCTCTCTCTCTCTCTCTCTCTCTCTCTCTCTCTCTCTCTCTCTCTCTCTATATATATATATATATATATATATATATATATATATATATATATATATATATATATATATATATATATATATATATATATATATATATATATATATATATATATCTTAGTAATTACATCTTCTCTCATCTATTTGCACTTAATTATATTTTATTTTTAATATCTTGAGGGTATCATTTTTTGATATCAAGAATTTAAATAGTTAGCAAGGTATCTCCATATCTTTGTATTTGTCTTTTACATGTTCTTTATTTATTTCATTAATCTAAATTTTAATTTCTTAGAATAGATAAAATTCAATTAACTTTGCAATCTATAAATATGGAGCGAATTACAATGTCCGATTTGGCTAGTAATTTCATATTACCCCAAATGAAAAGACTTCAATATGAGTTTTTGAGTTGTCGAAGCATTTTTTTTTTTTTGTTTAAAGACATCAATCATTAGTTTGGACAAGACAAGTCTTATGCATAATATACTTAAGGGAGTTAATTTAGCAGTCCTTTGACCATTTATCCTTAATGTAAGAAAAAGTTTAATGCTCCACATTCATTGCCACGAGATATTGGATAGAAAGGCATGAAAGAGGAAACTACGAAAAGAAAAAAAAATAGATGCAAGCTTTTCTCTCCTTGAGGATGCAAGTCTATCGATAAAAAAAATTGACGAAAAGATTGCTAATAAGATGCATAAAGCTATCATGTACTCAGATCCAACGATCTCAATGGTAAAGTAAGCTAAAAAACATAGCCTAAAAACTCCTCCCTACCCCTGATCCCATCCCTCCGACAACAAACATATAATCAAGACCTCAATATATCTATTGCAAGAGGAAGAGATCTGAAGTTCCACATCGATTGTAAGTTAAGGAATACTCTGACTTACATAGAATGAAATCTTCTCTCTCATATGAGATATTTTTTAAAGGATAAAATTGTGAAGCTCAAAAATGATCCATACAACCTTCGGACTATAGACTGCAGGCTAGTTTCTTTTTAAAAGACAAAATCATGAGGCCGAAAAATGATCCATACAACCCTTGGGCTATAGGCCATAGGACAAAGCGAACAAATGAGGATGTGGAATGCTACTATATATATTCACATGTATATTTTATAAATTTTTATAAGAGAGAATTTAAACTCCAAATCCTTGGACGGGCAGACCAAAAAGACACAATTGGGTTACGTTTATAGTTTGCTTGATAACATAATTTTGCAGATGATCTTATTACCAGGGCCACTGAAAAGAATGCTTGTGTTTTGAAGAAGTTGGTGAAGGCTTACTGATAAGTATCATAAATTTACTAATAAAAGTATTAATTTAATATATTAACTTTTAAGAATTAATGATCAATTTATATATAATTTTTGAGAAATTAATATTTTTATTAATTAAAAATTAATTAAAAAATAAAAAAAAAATAAAATTTTATAATCAATGGAAAGAGCTTTTTTTATCATAACAAAATAAATTTCATGCAAAATGGAGCTAAAACGAAGAAGATATGAATTTCTAAAGAAATAAAATAAATAAAAATTAAATGAAAATAATATGCGGCTCAATCGGCTCAAGCCACCGCGCCATATCAGCCGGTGCATCCAAACGCGTCAAGCCAAGCCGACGAAGCCAGTGTACCAAGCCAGCCAGCCAAGCTGAGTCAGTCGCGAAAGCCATCAGCCGGTCCACGATCCAGGCATGGACCGTCAGCTCATCAGAAATCGGCAAATCACAGTACGACACGTGGCGGACCTAGACCCTTAAAGGGTCCACAGAAATCTATTGTGGCTCATAGGATATTTTGGACTTTTCACTCGATGGCAGGAGGCACTGATTGGTTGCGGTGTATGGTAAAGCCGGTCCATGCGATCCATGAAAACAGTAATTATGCGATCGAAATTGCAGTCAAGATCGGATGGTGGAGGAAGTTTTCTACATCAGACTTCATGCGGATCGCCATCCAATGGCAGTGCTCGATCCAGGAGATGATCCGACAGTCCAGAATGCTTCTAGCGGTGATCAGGACTCTCGACGCACGATCAGCGGCCAGATTTCCTCCATTAATGTGCAATCGGTCGACCAGAATTTAATCCGACCTGATCTGAACTGATACACATCCGATTTTGATGATTTTTGGTCTGTTGGATTTTTATCAATGGTTAGATTTTATCCAGAGCAATAGAATTCATTCAAGACTCTTTTTAATCTGATTTTCACTCAGATTTCTCCATATTTTGACGATTAAAGAGCCCCTTAGTCTCACATTGCCTAGAAGAAAACTCTGCAGCCTCCTAGCTCTATAAAAAGGATCCCAGGCCTTCAGAAATCAACAGACCTAGTGAGAGGGAAGCCAAGGTACAAGGTGAAAGCCAAGCTCAGAATTGAAGGTTGCTTCAAAGCTACAGTGCTGAGAAGAAGAGCCAGTCTTCTACACCATCTCCATACCTATACTGATCTGTGATCTCTTTCTGATTTTTTTTTTTTCTTTCTTTTATTTTTTTTATATTTAAATTCTACATTTGAGTTTCAATAAAGAACGCTTTATTGCTCTCTTCAATTCTAGCTCTATAAATTAATTATTCTTTATTGCTCTTCAATTTTATTGCAAGTAGCCGGTAAGATCTAAATAATAGATCTTAGTTCCAAGTTTATTTTTGCACAATTTAAATTCTATTTTTATTTATAAATCTATTTTTAACTTTAATTTTCTTTTTAAAAATTCTTTTTTTCTTTTTTTTATAAGAAAAAATTAAAGATTTTAGAATTAAATCATTGCCTCTCTGTGGATTCAACCCGACTCACTATTCTCTTCATAACTTTTGATTAATTTAAAAAAATCAGATTTAAACTGATAAACATGGTATCTTAACGACAACATCACGTTCCTATCAAATTTTTGACGTCGTTATCGGAGAGGCATAAAAAAATTAAAAATTTTCTCATTTCTTTGATTTTTTATTACTAATTATTTTTCTTATTTATTTTGCAGAAAAAAAAGAGAGAGAAAAGAACAAAGAAGATTAAGGCATGATTCGGTGAGATCATTCCTAAATCCTAAATCTCTTTCCTTATTTTTAATATTTATTTTATTTTTAAATTAATTAAAAATTACCTACTTAAATCTAACTAAAAATCTCATCACAAGATTAGAAATTCTAATTATTTAGAGCATGCATCATATCAATTTTATTTTCTGGTGATAGCTGGAGGCAAGGTAAGTCTTTCAGAATTCAATTAGTTTCATGCATCTAGTTTAAATTGCATAGAACCTCTTGCTTGAAAATTTGAATATGCATATTATATTGAATCAATTTAAGGGCACAACCCATTAAATAAGATAAGGTGAAAATTTGATCACCCTTCCTTGGTCCACAAACAGCCAACCCTCATATTACATTAACCCAATCCTTAACTCCTAAAATCAATTAGACATCGATCCTTAAGAATATTCGAGCTTAATAGGACAAAAAAATCTTAGAGTTGAAATGGGTTAGGATTAATCAATTTAATTGGTATCTAGGAAAATAGTTCAGGGACGACTGGGCTCGAAGGAAGATGGTTACTTAATTGGTTCCATTTACTTACCTGGCCAAGCATAATTGGTGTCTAAGGCAAGCAACGAGGGGACTCCCACCGACCTTACATTTATCTGGCTAGTTGATTGGCTAATTCTACACTTGGAGTGCTCGAAGGCTGACTTGGAACAGTTAGGAGCAGTCTAGGTCTAGGCTGATCTTAGGTTAGGATTAATTTATTTGAAACTTATTTGAAAATAAAAATTTTTACTTTAAGTATTTTCAATCTCTATTACCCTGACATAAGGTTGCCCTGGCATAACGGAAAGTTATGTTGCATGATTATCCTAGGGTATGAAAAGGTTGAATTAACTTAGAACTTAAAACAAAAAAAAAAAAGGACGTTAAGAATATAGTGAATTCTCCAACACGCGTGTGGAGAAGGATTTCAAGTCGACTAGTCAAAATGGATTTAGTTCCTATTTCTGATCCTATAACCTCAATAGATTTAGCAAATCAGCCTCAGCCTCAAATCCTTAAGGACTTATATTATCCAGTTGGTTCCGTCCAACCCTCTTGTATCAGGTTGCCCCAACCCATAGCAAACAACTTTGAAATTAAATCTCAAATCATTAACATGCTTCCAAAATTTATGGAAATAGAGGATGCATATATATTCATTAGAGATTTTGAAGAAGTTTGTGCAACCATGAAACTACAACAACTATCAGAGGATGAAATCAAACTGAGATTAATCAATTTTGTCCTTAAGGATAATATCAAAAAGTGGCTTTATAGTCTTCCAAATCAATCTATCACGATCTGAAAGAACTTTGTAAGAATATTCTTAAAAAAATATTTTTCTCATCATAAAACAGCTAGAATTAGAAATGAAATAAATTAATTCTATCAATTAGCTAGTGAATCATTTTGAAAATACTTCGACCGATTCAAGAACCTCTTGACCCAATGCCCACACCATAAAATAGAAACTTGGAGGCTATGCCAAATAATTTATAAAGGGTTAGATTCAAATTTTCGAATAATGCTAGAGTCCATGTGCCAGGAATAATTTATGTACAAAAAACCAAATGAAGCTTGGCAATTTTTAGAAGACCTAGTCGAGAAAAGTTTACAATGAAAAACAACTAGAAATCAGAAAAATCCACACCTTCAAGAGGTGGAATATACCAAATTCAAACCTTCCTAGCTACAGAAGCCAAAATTATAACTTTGACACGTAGGCTAGAGGCCTTAGAACTTCATAGACCAGCCAGTGTGAACTAAGTGTCTACACCCATGTGCAATAGGTGCAATGCATTAGACCATGTCCTTGAGGAATGTCCCCTCATTGTGAACCAATTAGATAATGGATGTGCACAAGTGAATGCCACATATCAGAGACCATTGAGCAATCTCTATGCACCCACCTATAACTCAGGTTGGAGGAGTCATCCAAATTTTTCATGGTCACAAAATTCAAATGCAGGCGGTCCAAGTTTCAATCAACAAAATCCAAGGCCTAATCCTGTGATAAACACCCTGCCACCACCAGACTTTAATATTAATGAAAAAAAAAAATTTTAGAGACAAGCCTGAAAGCCCTAGCCAAATCTAATACCGACACCAATACTACCTTAAGCAATTTCATGCAAACCATGGGCCAAATTTTGAATTCAAATTCTCAGGCCATAGTCCGCTTAGAAATGTAAGTGAGTCAGCTAGCAGCTACCATAAGTGAACGTAAACGAGGTAGGCTACCTAGCCAACCTGAGCCCAACCCAAGGAATCAAAATGGTAGACCATCCCAAGGAAACCAGATTAATCAAGTTAATGCTATTCATTCCTTGAGATCAGAAAAATAAGTGGATAATAAGGTAAATACACCTGATACTAGAGAAGACTTGAGTGCTGAGTCTGTTGAGCCACCTAATGAACAATCTATCTTACAAACTCAAGCTCCTAAAACTAATAGTGCACCAAACCAGATGCCCACAATCTCTAGAGCTCCTTTCCTAAATTGATTAAGGTCTAATAAACAATCAAAATATTTAGACAAAATGTTAGAGGTATTTAAGCAAGTTCAAGTAAATATTCCTTTACTAGACATGATCCAATAAGTTCCGACTTATGCCAAATTTTTAAAAGATCTTTGCACCAAGAAAAAGATGACTAACGTACCAAAGAGAGCTTTCTTAGTAGCAAGTGTGAGTTCATATTTGTTAAGTCATATACCTATAAAGTACAAGGATCCAGGTTCTCCAATAATTTCATATGTCATAGGAGAAACCCACATTGAGAAGGCATTACTTGATTTAGGGGCTAGTATAAATATTTTGCTCTATTCAGTTTATAAGCAATTAGGATTGGGAGAGCTTCAGCCAACAGAGATCACATTACAATTAACAAACTGATCTTTTAGAATCCCCAAGGGAATGGTAGAAGTTGTTTTGATTAAGGTTGGAAGTTTTATCTTTTCAGTTGATTTTGTCATTTTGGAGACTGAGCCAATATCAAATCCGAAGGGTCAAATTCTAGTGATTTTAGAAAGATCATTCCTAGCTACTACTAATGCTGAAATCAATTATCGGAATGGACTTATAAAACTGTCTTTTGGAAACATGACTATTGAGCTGAATATTTTCAATTTAGAATAGGAATCTACCAAGCATGCTAATGTAAGTGTAGTCCAAGATGAAATTTATGAACCCATAGACATTAGCAATAAGGAAGTCGATCTTGAATCTAGTATCTGGCCAACCCATGAATATGAGAACCTAAATAAAATACTTAAAGATAATAAAAATGGCCAGAGATGGGAGCCTTCAATTGAACCATCTATAGAAATGACTAAACCATCACCTGAGTCATCAAAAGAAGAGGCACCCAAAGTAGAGTTGAAACCTCTCCCTAAGCACCTCAAGTATGTATATTTAGGTCCAGAGAAAATCTTGCCTGTAATTATTGCATCAGACCTGAATTCTAATAAAGAGAAGAAATTATTAATGGTTTTAAGAGAAAATCGAGAAGCAATAGGTTGAACCATGGCAGACATTAAAGGAATAAGTCCTTCCATAGTTTAACATAGGATATAGCTAGAGGAAGAGGCTAAACCAACTCGAGATGCCCAAAGAAGACTGAACCCAGCCATGAAGGATGCAGTCAAAAAGGAAATTCTGAAGTTGTTGGATAATGAAATTATTTACCCCATTTTTGATAATTCGTGGGTAAGCCCTGTACAAGTGGTACCAAAAAAATCTGGAATAACAGTAGTCCAAAATGAAGCTAATGAACTTATCCCAACTAGAACCCAAATAGGATGGAGGATCTGTATAGATTATAAAAAATTAAATGCAGCTATAAAAAAAATTTACTTTTCTTTATCATTTATTGATCAAATGTTGAAAAAATTAGTCGGACAAGAATTTTATTATTTTTTAGATGGATATTCTGGTTATAATCAAATCCCCGTAGCCCCTGAAGATCAGGAAAAGACCACATTCATCTGCCCATTCGGAATCTTTGCTTATAAGCGTATGCCCTTTGGACTATGTAATGCTCCAGCAACCTTCTAAAAATATATGATCAGCATATTTTTTGATATGATTGAACGATTTTTAGAAATTTTTATGTATGACTTTTCTATCTTTGGACCTAGCTTCTCTGAATGCTTAAGCCATCTAAGACTTGTTCTAGGAAGATGTAAGAAGAAGCATTTAGTTCTTAATTGGGAAAAATGTCAATTCATGATCAGAGAAGGTATAGTTCTTGGCCATGTAATTTCAAAGAAAGGAATAGAAGTTAACAAGGCCAAAGTTGATCTGATTGCAAGTCTTCCACCATCCAAGACTGTTAAAGAAATTCGTTCATTCTTAGGACATGCTGGATTTTATAGAAGGTTCATATCCGATTTTAGCAAAGTGGCTTATCCTTTGACGAACTTGTTAGCAAAAGAAGTAAAATTTAAGTTTACTTCTAAGTGCCTTGAGTCTTTTGAATTTCTTAAAAAGGCACTCATTTCAGCCCCCATCATTCATCTACCTATCTGGACCGAACCTTTTGAGCTCATATGCGATGCATCTGATCATACTGTAGGTGCAGTCTTAGGTCAAAAAATCAACAAGCTGTCGAGAGTTATTTATTATGCAAGCAAAATATTAAATGATGCGCAGCTTAATTACACCACCATGGAGAAGGAATTCTTAGTCGTTGTCTTTGTCCTAAAAAAATTCAGGTCCTATTTGGTTGGATCTCATGTTATTGTCTATACTAATCACTCAGCCATTAGACATCTTCTAGCAAAGAAAGATGCCAAGGCATGTTTAATTCGATGGATCTTGCTCCTTCAAGAATTTGATCTAAAAATTAAAGATAAGAAAGGGACAGAGAATGCAGTTGCTGATCATTTGTCCCGAATCATAGTTGCGTCATCTAACGAATTACCTGTCAATGAGTATTTTTCAGATGAACAACTCATGTCAATGTCCACTAAACCTTGGTATGCAGATATTATGAATTATTTAGCCATTGGTAAAGTGCCTTCTCATTAGACTAGTCAGGATAAATACAATTTCTTTTTCTAAGTAAAGTATTTTATTTGGGATGATCCATATTTATTTAAACAGTATCCTGATCAGATCATTAGGAGGTATGTCCCTGATAATGAGGTTAAAAGTATTCTATCATTTTGTCATAACCAAGCATGTGGTGGTCATTTCGCATCTAAGAAGACTGCTGCTAAAGTACTTCAATGTAGATTTTATTGGCCTAATTTATTTAAGGATGCACATGTGTACTGTAAAAGTTATGATCGATGCCAATAAATGGGTCGGATTACAAAAAGAGATATGATGCCACTCAATCCAATCTTAGTAGTTGAAATTTTTGATGTTTGGGAAGTTGATTTTATGGGACCATTTCTGAATTCCTTCGAAAATGAGTATATCTTAGTGGCTGTTGATTATATTTCCAAGTGGGTAGAAGCTATTCTATGTAAGTCCAATGATAGCAAAGTGGTCCTTAAATTTCTTAAGAAAAATATTCTCTCTCGCTTTGGTACTTCTAGAGCAATCATTAGTGATCAGAGAATACATTTTTGCAATCGATCCTTTACCGTATTAATGAAGAAATATAATGTTACCCATAAATTAGCCACACCATATCATCGTGAGACTAGTGGGCAAGTTGAGGTGTCAAATAAACAAGTCAAACAAATCTTGGAGAAAACTATTAATGCCAATAGGAAGGATTGGTTTGTGAAATTAATTGATGCACTTTGGGCCCACCGCACTGCCTACAAGACCAATCTAGGAATGTCTCCTTATAAGATTTTGTTTGAAAAACCATGTCACTTGTCTGTTGAGTTAGAACATAAAGCAATGTGGGCAATAAAAAAATTAAAAATGAACCTAGACATAGCTAAAAACCATAGGAAGCTTCAGATCAATGAATTAGAAAAACTGAGAAATGAAGCTTACGAGAATGCCAAGGTATATAAGGAATGGATGAAAGTATTTCATGATCAAGCAATTCATAGAAAATCTTTCAATCCTGGATAAAATATTCTTTTGTATAATTCAAGGTTACATCTTTTTCCTGAAAAGCTTAGGTCTAGATGGACAGGACCTTTCTTTGTTAAAAAGGTTTTTCCATACGGGGCTATAGAAATTGAAAACTCAAGCAAGGGTGTTATTTCTAAAGTTAATGGTCAACTATTGAAATCATTCTTAGAATTACCCACAGAATCTATGAAGGAAGCCATGGTTCTTTATGAACCAACATATCTCAGTTAGTCTGTTATCATTGTTTAGTCTGACTGAAGACTTTAAATTTAGCGCTTGTTGGGAGGCAACCCAATATTTTTTGAATCTAATTTATTTTTTTTAGGTTATTTTTTTTTTAGGCTAAGCTAGAGAAGGATCAAAAGCTTCAAGACCCATGCCAAATGAATTAACATAATTTACACCCTTTTATTTATTCTCCCTCCCCATTGAGGACAATGTTAATTAAAGTTGGAGGGTAAGAAAAAAAATTAAAAAATATATATAATAATAATAATAAAATAAATAATAAAAATAAAAAAAATTAAAAATTAAAAAATATATAAAAAAAAATTAAAATTTAAAACTATTTTAAAATTTTTTTTGGATAAACCATATTTCAGGAAAGAGAATTCTAAGCAAAATAAACTAGAAAAAGTAATAAAGTTAGAAAGTATTAGCTAATAATGATAGCGAGTTAAGAAGTAAATTACTTGGTCAGACCATTAGCAGCCTACTTAGGTTATTCAAAGGCTAACAACACTTCTAATTGCACATGCATACTAATGAAGTAAAGTAGGTGTTGATTATAAGGCTAATTGAGGATTCAATTATCACTAAAAATTAGTAATTTTTATATAATTTAATTAAAAAAATTTAAATTTAAGGAAAGAGCTATCTGCTTAAAAAATACAAAATATAGAGTATATGTGGATTGTCCTAAACTTAGTAATTGGATCTTTGCATCTAAGTCAAGTGTGAAAGTTCACATTAAACAATGAAGAAAAGGCCAGGATGCTCAGCACTATAAAATAATAATAATAATAATAATAATGTGAAAGCTATCTTAATTCATGCACTTAACTTGGGAGTATATAAAAAATCAATCAAAATAGGTGATAAAAGAAGATTCGTTTGCCCTTTGAATTAAAATCCAAATGCTAAGTTAGTATTTAGGAAACCAAGTATTGAAAATCTTTAGATGAACTCTAAAAAAATTTTTGATTAATCTGCCATAAAATTTACTTCTAAAATTCAATACTTAGTTAATAATATTATCTAAACTTTTGATCTTAAATCCTAGACCTATTCTTATGAAGGAGGATCTCAATGAAATATGATAATTAATTTAAATTCTTTCTTTACTCGAGGACGAGCAAAGCTTAAGTTGGAGGGTGTGATAAGTACTATAAATTTATCAATAAAAGTATTAATTAAATAATTAATTTATATTAATTTTTAAAAATTAATAATCAATTTATATATAATTTTTAAAAAATTAATATTTTTATTAATTAAAAAATAATAATAAATAAAAAATAAAATTTTATAATCAATGGAAAGAGCTTATTTTTTTGATCATAATAAAATAAATTACATGCAAAATGAAGCTAAAATAAAGAAGATATGAATTTTTAAAGAAATAAAATAAATAAAAATTAAATAAAAATAACATACGGCTCAGTCGGCTCAAGACGCCATGCCATATCAGTCGATGCGTCCAAATGCGCCGAGCCAAGCTGATGAAGCCAGCGTGCCAAGTCAGCCAGCCAACCCGAGTCAGCCGCAGAAGCCGTCAATCGGTCCACGATCCAGGCATGGACCGTCAGCTTAGCAGAAATCGGTAAATCACAGCACGACACGTGGTGGACCTAGACCCTTAAAGGATCCATAGAAATCTATCACGGCTCATAGGATATTTTGGACTTTTCACTCGATGATAGGAGGTGCTGAATTGGTTGCGGTGTACGATGAAGTCAGTCCACGCGGTCTATGGGAACAGTAATTGCGCGATTGGATGGTTGCAATAGCTTGCGGTCAAGATCAAACGATGGAGGGAGTTTTCTACATCAGACTTCACGTGGATCACCATCCAATGGTAGTACTCGATTTAGGGGATGATCCGACGGTCCAGAATGCTTCCGACGGTGATCAGAACTCCCGATGCGTGATCAGTGGTCAGATTTCCTCCATCAACGTGCGATCGGATGGTTAGAATTTAATCCCATCTGATCTGGGCTGATATACATCCAATTTTGATGATTTTTGATCCATCGGATTTCTATCAACGGCCAGATTTTATCCAGAGCAATAAAATTAGTCCATGACTCTTTTTAATCTAATTTTCACTCGGATTTCTCCATATTTTGATGATTAAAGAGCCCCTTAGTCCCACATTGCCTAGAAGAAAACTCTCCAGCCCTCCTAGCTCTATAAAAAGGATCCCAGATCTCCAAAAATCAATAAATCTAGTGAGAGAAAAGCTAAGGTACAGAATGGAAGCCAAGCTCAGGATTGAAGGTTGCTTCAAAGCTATGGTGCTGAGAAGAAGAGTCAGTCTTCTACGCCATCTCCATGTCTACGCTGTTATGCGATCTCCTTCTAGTTTTTTTTTTAATTTTTTTATATTTAAATTCTGTATTTGAGTTTCAATAAAAAAAGCTTTATTGCTCTTTTCAATTCTAGCTCTATAAATTAATTATTCTTTATTGCTCTTCAATTTTATTGCAAGTAGCCGCTAAGATCTAAATAATAGATCTTAGTTTCAAATTTATTTTTGCACAATTTAAATTCTATTTTTATTTATAAATCTATTTTTTATTTTAATTTTTTTTTCAAAAATTCTTCTTTTCTTTTCTTTTATAAGAAAAAATTAAAAATTTTAAAATTAAATCATTGCCTCTCTGTGGATTCGATCTGACTCACTACTCTCTTCATAACTTTTGATTAATTTAAAAAAATCAGATTTAAACTGATAAATATGATGTCTTAACGACAACATTACATTCCTATCACTTACTATAACCAACCTGGCCAATGTGTCAATATCAGCAAGTCCCAAATTCATTTTACCAGTAGAGTCTGGCTATCTACTAAGCAATATATTTTCAATCTTTTTGAAGTACCATTGAATGAAGATGTTTGGTATTATTTGGGTGCTCCTTTCTCAACTTCATCTTTGACCTTCTGTGACTTTAGTCCACTATTTGAACAGGTTAATTAAAGGTTGGAAGGATGGAAATGGAAGCACCTCTCTCTGGCTAGGCGTCTTATTCTCTTGCAATCTATTCTAAATATCGCCCCTATCTACCTCCTTTGAAATGTTTCGGTTCCTCGGACTGTCATCATTGAGCTAGAGAAGATCTTTAAGGCATTCTTTTGGGGTTGTGAGGTAGGCACTCGAAAGCTACATTTGATTTTCTAGAAAATGGCATGTAAATCTAAAAGTCAAGGCAGTCTTGATTTACATGTTCTTAAGACTAGGCAACAAGCTCTCTTAGCAAAGGCGGCGAGTAACTTGATTATGAACAGGAGTTCCCTTTGGGCCCAATTGGTATCCTTGAAATACCGATTTAGAAATTGAATCGATAGTAGGTTGGCAACGAGCAAACCATTCATCTTCTTTATGATTCATGATTATTTGACAGACCACTTAACACCTGCACCATTCTGATGGATACTCGAGAGACTCAAAAGGACTGGAAGGTGGCCAATTTACTGTCTATTTATGGGCAATGTGATATTGACAAGTTAAATAGGCTTTTCACCCTTGATGTGAGCTCTATGATCCAATCTATTCCATTGCCCAAGAATGGTTGCAGCGATCGTCTTGTTTGGCAGAACTTCATGGGACCTAAACTCCATGTTTTAGATGTTTGTAATCACATTGCTCACTCTCAAAGTCAGCATCAGGTGGTCAAGCTTAACTGGATCTGAAACTTGCAAATTGCTCCTCGCGTTCAATTGTTTTGGTGGAAGATTTGCTAGGGGGCAGCTCCCATGCAAGGCTCTTTTGCAAGATAGGGGTCTTCTACATCATCAAGAGCCATTATATAATCTGTGTCAGAATGCTACTGAGGATATTCAGCATTGCACGATCTTCTATCCCCGAATAGCTGGAATCTGGGTGATTCTCCAAACATCTCATCTTGCAGCTTATGATTTTAATTCTCTGGTTGACCTTATCAATCTCGCCGCCAATCTTAGTGTTCCTCATTCATAAAAATCCATTATATTTTACACGGCTTGGATGATTTGGAATTCAAAGAATGACTTCATTTTAAACAAAAAAAGAACACAATGTCAGTTATATTTACCTCTTTGCTCTCAAGTATGCTCATGAATACCTTCAAGCTGGCCATATTTCATCCTTGGCTAATGGTTTGCAGCATTGGGGTGCTGGTAGCTGAGTGATTCCATCACTTCGATCCCATCTTGTGGTCTCTTAGATACCCCCTCCCTGTGATTGAGTCAAGGTGAATTTTGATGCCTCTTGGTCCAATGGAAAAGCAGGTCTTGGATACATTATCAGAAATCATCATGGAACTATAGTGTATGTGGAAGCTATTAGAACAGTGGCCCACTCTATTTCTAAAGCTGAACTCCTACCAACGTGGAGCGCTCTTACTACTGCTACGTACCGTCTGGGATTCACTCAGATTTGGTCGAAAGGTGATTCGTCTACCATTATCAATTGGATCACAAGCATTTGAGGAGCTTCGTGCATATTAATTTTCTCCCCTCCATCCATCCTCTGCTGGCTGATCTTATTCTCTGCGCTGCCTTCTTGGACTCATTTAGATCACATATTTATTGGGAGGCCAACCAAAGCTTAGCTAGGTGGCCCTTAGATGGGTTTTTTCTGTTCCTCTCCTCTTCCTTTCATTACTAGAATATTGGTAAAGGCCGACTTGGCTGGTATGTTTTTTTTTACGTTCTTAATTTTCTTTTTATTCTTGGGGTTTCTCCATTTATATATATATATACGCGCGCGCACAAAACCCTAGCCATCGCTTCCCTATTTGGCCCTTTCAAGCCTCCCACTCGAGTGAGAAAATCAGAGGAAAAGTCAACAAAAATAAAGAAAAGCCAGCAAAAATTAAAAGATAAGATTTTTTTTTTACGCATCTTTTTCTTTTTATTTCTTTCTCTTTCTTGGAGTTCTGGGATTTTGTGGGAGTTGTGGTGGTGTGAATTGGTCCATTGAGGATTTGAGAGCTTAATCTTGGTGGAAGCATGATATTTTGTATGGTTTGAAAATTTTTGAACTATAAAAGTTTTAATTTATGGGGTGATTTTGTCGTAATAATATGAATATGAATGAAGGTTATTGGGTGTGGCGGGGGCAAATTTTGTGGGTATCTTACCCATTGCCATCCCTAAATCAGAATGCCAATTAGTAATCAGAATGACTAGCAGTGGTTTCATCGTTGCAATGCTAATCAGAGGAATGCATATGCTGCAGTCTACTGGGATTGGACCTCGATACGTGGTGTGGTGGTTAGTACTCTCGAAATTTTTTTTGCATCTCAAGAAAAGGTTTTATACGCGCGGCAGGAACCCCTGCCTTCTTTGGCTCTAGCCGGCCAACGCGGTACCAAGCACTGCTGGCTGCAAGCTGTAACGGGGTCGGTTTCAGGATGCCCGGTGCGTTTTTTCCCATTGTTGTGTCCTGCTGTTTGTGTAAAAGTTTGATGCCGATTCTAGGTCTCTTTTTCCAGATCCAAGTAATAACACCCGAGAACCTTTTATGTTCCTGCGATAAAATTTGCAACCCCCCACCACCCCCCGCTTTTTATCTTTCTTTCGCTATTTCGAAATATCGATTTTTTTTGTTCTTTCAGGAATAATTTTGAAACGGATGCGCCGCTATCTATTTCTTCCGGTTCTGGTGAGATCCTTCAACTTCCGTCAGAATTTGGGTACAGCACCAAACTCATTGATCGGGATCCCTTCTGCTTGGTATTTCTCGGCCTTTTGTCCCTTGAATTCATCACCACCGACTGCTTCTTCTAGCTTACATGGAAAATCTGTCCTTGAAGAACCATCGGCGGCGCCTGTTTTTTCCCCTCCCGATGGGGCTCCTCATGGTGGCCGTCGTAATTGTTTCCGTACTTTCCCCGCGAATTTCTCGATCAGGACCTTTTGTTGCTTCTCTTCTTCACGGAGCGTCGACATTTCGAGTGATGCGGATGCGGCAGGCGAGCATTTGACCTCCGTTCCTGCGAAGGTGTATGACGCCATCATGTCCAGCTCTGGTGCCGATCAGCGTCTGGAGAGCACTCTTGATTCGCTCGGCATACACCCGACCACCGAGCTGGTGAATGATGTTATCCGAAGGCTTCGCTACGAGGAAAAATTGGCTTTCAGGTTCTTCACATGGGCGGGCCATCAAGAAGGGTACACCCACGAGCCTCCCACGTATAACGATATGATCGACATATTGTCGAGTACGAGATACAAGGCGCGGCAGTTCGGGGTGGTTTGCAATATTCTGGATTACATGAAGAGAAGGAATAAGAACACGGTGCCCATTGATGCTCTCCTAGCAATCTTGAGAACATACACCGACAAGCATCTCACCCATCTCCGAAAATTCGCGAAGAAGAAAAGAATACGGCCAAAGACCCCTCCAGAAGTAGATGCATTTAATTTGTTGCTGGATTCTCTCTGCAAGTGTAGCTTGGTCAGGGAGGCAGACCGTATGTTCCACCGGGTGAAGTATAAGGTTGTCCCGAATGCGGAGACTTACAATATTTTGTTTTTTGGGTGGTGCAGAGTGAGAGACCCTAAAATGGCAATGAAGGTGCTCGAGGAAATGATGCAGATGGGTCACACACCGGAGAATTTCACATACAATGCTGCAATCGATTCCTTCTGCAGTGCAGGGATGGTTTCGGAAGCCAGAGAGCTTTTCGAGTTCATGAGAACTAAGGTTCCACAATATCTTCACCAACTGCCAGGACATATGGTATCATGATTGTGGCCCTGGCAAAGTCAGATCTGATGGACGAGTGCTTTAGACTGCTAGCTGATATGAGAAGCAGCGGTTGCCTTCCTGATGTGTCGACGTATAAAGACATGATTGAAGGGATGTGTTTGGCTGGGAAGGTCGATGCTGCCTATAAGATTCTGCAAGAGATGAGCCAGACAGGTTTTCCACCTGATATCCTTACATATAACTGCTTTCTCAAGGTGCTTTGCAAACTTAGGAAGGCCAAAGAAGCTCTAGTGCTTTGTGAAAGAATGATAAAATCAGGCTGTGAGCCTAGCGTCCATACATATAACATGTTGATTACAATGTTTTTTGAGATGTGCGAACCAGATAGGGCTCTTGACATGTGGCATGAGATGGATCGAAGAGGATGCGCATGTATTGTGGATACTTATGGTATTATGATCGATGGGTTGTTCAATTGTGGGAGAACAGATGATGCATGTTTGCTTCTGGAGGAGGTAATAAACAACAGGATGAAATTGCCATATCAGAAATTTGATGCCATTCTGTTGCGGCTATCAGCAATAGGAAATCTTCATGCCATCCATCGTCTATCAGAGCACATGAGGAGGTTCTACAATATTGCGATGGCCAGGCGTTTTGCCATAAGCCAGAAGAAGAAAAGCATGAGCTTGAAGAGAAGATAGGCTTTCAGATTTCCAGTACAATCACCAAAGGTTTTATGCCAAAGTCAAGTCGAAGCCAGCTTCAGTTTGGTAGTCATTAGCTCTCACCAATTTGTTTGTTAAGTAGTGTGCACTGATTACCAATGGTTAACAATGTCCTGATGTAACGAGCTTCTCTGCAAGATTTGGTGAGTCATGTCTGAAGATATCCCTTTTATAACGCAAACAGATCTGCTGGCTAAGCATTTTGTCTGCAGAATGAACCTGAAATAGTATAGCTTACATTGCTTAGCAGCTGATATGCCAATTGCTTTTCTGAAACCATGGTGTCAGCGAACATCAGCATGCAACACCCAGGCTTTGCTGTAATTTTACATGCCTAATTTAACCATAAGTGTAGCCATATGACATTTATAATATAGTCTAAATTATTTAAGATTGGCATACCTATATTCAATTTTTGTTATTGCATTGTCAGTATTGATATCTGTTTTATCAACTTGATATCTGTTTTATCAACTTGATATCTGTTTTATCAACTTCCTTGTGGGCTTTGATGGACAAGTGACTAGACCATCATACTGAAGTAGGTTTCCAATCTGACTGAATATATTTTAGGAATGTAGGTTGATTTCTGCTGTGCTTTTGAAGCAAGATCGATCTTTAGGGTATCCTCAACTTCACTGATGTATCAGTTTGTCTTTGGAGCAGGTGTGATATTATATAATTGGAGAAACTACAAAAAGTGGTCCTAAATTAGCATTTCCAATCATTATAGACTTTATGAAAGAAATGGAAATATCAAATAGTTTTTGAGGAGGTTGAATTCAAAATTGTTCAGAACTTGCAATAAATCCCTCAACCCCCACCCTTTAGTCAAATGATTAATGGAAAACAAGCAATATTGGTTGTTCTTGTTTTGAGTGCTGCCAGCTACTACTACCACCACCACCACCACTGCTGTTGCTGCTACTGCTGCTACTCCCACTACTACGACTACAACTACCACTACCACTACGACTACAACTACCACTACTACGACGACGACGACTACTACTATTATTATTATTATTATTGATAATTGATGATGATGATGATGATTTTTCACTTTAGCTAATAAGGACATTAAATTCCTTCGCTTACCCATCTTAAAGTTGGTCCAAGACTAGGAACATCATGCTATCTTAACTGGTTGCACATGTTATTTCTATGTTGTCCCTAGTTTTTGCTGGTAGTTTAAACAAGCCTTAATGCTAGTAGGGTTAATTAAATTATCTCTGAGGTTGCATTTGAATCCAATTCCAACAAGGATGTCTTCATAGGTTGTGAAAATTTGATTAGAAATAAACATCACTATTTTAGAATCCAAATCGTGATATGGTCCTTTAGATCGCCTTCTAATGTCCATGTGTATACAAGTATTATTTTGTGAACAATTTATGATTCTTTTAATAGGTTTTGACCACCAAAATTTATAAGCACATCTATCCCCAACTTTAATTTTTGAATGAGGTAGGAGCTGTGCTGTACCATTGCTTCACATGCATGGGCATGCATTATCACGTAGCCATGCCACATGCTAGTCTAGGCTTTGCAATGCATGTGTTGGTTGTGCCAATTGATGTCGATCTGGTGCTTCAGTTCTTTAATGGGGAGGATCTTTCTCTTTATTGGAACCTCATAAGAAATTAGAGCACCTCAAATTTCTTGAGATATTGACTCCAAACCAAATAACAGCTCATAAAAATGTAGTTGAGTTCTGTGATTTGAGTCTTCACTGATGTAATTCTCAGGATTATCAGAGCACTTGTAAACAGAATTTTAAGATATTTGTTTATGATATTTTAAGATAAAGATGCATGCATATAGGTTAAAAAAGAATAGTTCTGATTTGAGGTGGTCAATAATCCGAGCTAACCCATGCCACTAGGTTAGTCATAATTGTTATGACTATGACAAGTCTAGTTTAATGAGACCTGAATCAATTCTTCCTAAGAAAAGATTAAGTCTGAGGTCTTCCACCATTGTAGATGTGCGGGCCCTTTCCGGGGTTGATTGTTCTCGACTGGATACAGTGGCTCAGTTGCACCGAAAGATGCAACCATGTCTATTAGGCATTGGATGCTATGGGCTGGAGGATGAGTTGGGCTCAATATTTTGGATACGGTGAGAGACTCAATTAGGAATCCAGTCTATGTAAATGGTGGGTCTGACTTAACTAAGGAGTGGATCAATATTCTGGATACGGTGAGATTCATGAATTAGAGACCAAGTTTGGGTGCACCATGATTAGAGAATCATTGAACAAGAGTTGTTCACTCATTGGCTAACCCATCACCAATAACTGTTAGGTGAGGTGATGAGTCAGTTGGTGAGACCGCACCACCCACTAGAAATCATTAATCATGGAGATTTTTGCATCTCTACAGAGGGAGTGTAGGGATCCGAGAAAATAGTGGGAGCTAATTTGTTTAAAAATAAAATTTCTAAATAAATTGGTCAAGTCATAATTACAGTATCTAACTAGAATCTTTGACTCTCTACAGAAAAATGTCTGCGTCCAACCCATTAGCACGTATCCTGGACACACATAGACTGACCGGACCCAATTATAAAGATTGGCTCAGGAACTACAAAATTATTTTGGGTTTCGAGAAGTTAACCCATGTATTGGACCAGGACCCTCCCACCTTACCAGCCCGTCCATCCACTGAACAGAGAGCATCTCTGAAAAAATGGATAGACGAAGATAATAAGGCCAGATATTACATGTTGGGCTCGATGT
Organism: Cocos nucifera; assembly: GCA_006176705.1. NCBI lineage: Eukaryota > Viridiplantae > Streptophyta > Magnoliopsida > Arecales > Arecaceae > Cocos > Cocos nucifera. The sequence goes on along the minus strand of QRFJ01000715.1, from coordinate 38,553 downwards.
CTGATGAGCTCCAGCGCCAACATGAAGATATCGGGACTGCTCGCCAAATGTTGGCTCACCTGCAGGAGATGTTTGGTGAACAGAGTCGCGCAGCCAAGTATCAAGTCACGAAATGACTTTTTAAGGCTAAGATGCATGATGGGCAGTCAGTCCAAGATCACTGTCTGATGATGATCAAGGACATGGAAGAGCTTGAGAAGCTCGGTGTGAAGTTAGACTTGGATCTGCAGAACGATATTATTCTGCAATCCTTGACTGATGCATATGGGCAATTCATCATGAATTACCACATGCATAAACTTCAAAATTCCTTGGCCGAATTAATGAATATGCTGGTCACCGCTGAGCTTTCTATGAAAGGTTCTAAAGGCTCAGTTCTTGCTATGGAATGGACTTCTTCCAAAAGAAAGTCTTATGGAAAGAAAAAGAAGTCTGTGAAAAAGCAGAAAGGTGGAAGGAGCAAAGAAGAAGAAGGCAGAGCCGAAGAAAAAGGCCGATGTCAAAGAAAAGTATTTCCATTGCAACAGCGACGGCCATTGGAAGCGGAACTGCCCTACTTACCTGGCCACCCTGAAGAACAAGAAGGAAGGTCCTTCTGGAGGTATGCTCGTTATTGAGTCTAACCTTACGGTTTCTTCTGCATCCAGTTGGGTGCTTGACTCTGGTTCTAGTGCTCATCTGTGCACTTCCATGCAGGGTCTTGAGGATAGCAGGAGGCTGAGGGATGGAGACATGATCCTACGCATCGGTAATGGAGCAAGAGTTGCTGCAGTAGCCGTGGGAACATACCCTCTTCGATTACCATCTGGTTTAGACTTAGTTTTGAAAGACTGTTATTATGTGCCTGCAGCTAGCAGGAATTTGATTTCTGTTTCATGCTTAGCACTAGAAGGCTATGTGATTACCTTCTTTAAGGACCATTGTAACATTCTTTATGAAAGAAATAAAATTGCAAATGGTTTCCTTATTAACGGTCTTTATCAGCTACATATTGATGTACCTGTTCTAACTATCGAGCAAAACGTGAATGCCAAACGACCTAGGGATAGTCCAAATGATAGATATCTATGGCACCTGAGATTAGGTCATATAGCAGAAGATAGGATCAACAAATTGGAGAAAAATGGGCTATTGAGTCCATTGACTTTCGAGTCATATCCAACTTGTGAATCTTGTCTTCAAGGCAAAATGACTAAACTCCCTTTTGTTGGACATGGGGAAAGGGCCACAGATCTCCTTGCCCTAGTACATACTGATGTGTGCGGCCCATTTGATGTGCCGGCTAGAGGCAATTTTGTCTACTTCATTATCTTTACCGATGATCTGTCTAGGTATGGGTATGTGTATCTTATGAGACACAAGTCTGAAGCTTTTGAAAAGTTCAAAGAATTCAGACATGAAGTAGAAAAATAAACTGAAAAACCCATTAAGGTTCTTCGATCAGATCGAGGAGGTGAATACCTTAGCCGAGAATTCCTAGACTATCTCAAGAAAAATGGCATAGTCTCTCAATGGACTCCACCAGGAACACCTCAACTCAACGGGGTTTCAGAATGGAGAAATCGGACTCTATTGGATATGGTCCGATCCATGATGAGCTTCACAGACCTCCCTGATTTTCTTTGGGGACACTCATTGTTAACTTCAATTTATCTACTGAATAGGGTTCCCTCTAAAACCGTTCCTACCACACCGTATGAGATATGGCACGGTAAGAAACCAAGTCTGAGTCATCTCAGAATTTGGGGTTGTCCGGCTCATGTCAAAAGACAACAAGCGGACAAGTTAGAGTTTAGGTCCTTCAGAGCTCGATTCATAGGATATCCTAAAGAGTCATTAGGATACTATTTCTACATTCCAGAAGACCACAATGTGATTGTGAGTCGACATGCCATCTTTCTTGAAAAATAGTTTATTCAAGATAGCGGCATTGGAAAGCAGATTAAGCTTGATGAGAAAGTCTCACAAGTACAACGAGCTAAGGACCAATTGGAACCAAATCAGGTTGAGCCAATAAGAACACTACCTCCTCCACCTCGTAGATCGGAAAGAGTTTTCCATCCCCCTGAAAGATACTTAGGTATTATTTCAGAGGAAGTAGAGAAAATGTTCCTCGTAGGTAATGGTGCTCATGGTGATGATCCCAAAACCTACAACGAGGCGATATCAGATATCGACTCCGAGAAATGGCTAGAGGCAATGCAGTCAGAAATTGACTCGATGCACTCAAACCAAGTCTGGACCTTGGTAGATCCACCAGAAGGTATAGTACCTATTGGGTGTAAATGGATCTTCAAGAGAAAGATTGGTGCAGATGGAAATGTGGAGACATTCAAGGCTAGACTAGTGGCAAAAGGTTATAGTCAATGCGAAGGCATTGACTATCAGGATACCTTTTCTCAGTGGCTATGCTAAAATCCATCCGCACATTGCTTGCCGTTGCAGCCTATTTCGATTATGAAATATGGCAAATGGACGTGAAAATGGCATTCTTAAATGGATATCTTGAGGAAGATATCTATATGGAACAGCCGCTAGGTTTCACATCCAGTGATACTGATCACAAGGTTTGCAAGCTGCAAAGGTCCATATATGGACTTAAGCAAGCATCTCGGAGCTGGAACACTCATTTCAATGATGTGATCAAAATGTTTGGTTTCATCAAAAATGAAGAGGAACCATGTGTCTTCAAAAAGATCAGTGGGAGCGCTGTTGTCTTCCTCGTATTGTACGTGGATGACATCCTCCTTATTGGGAATGATATTCCCATGATTGACAACAGTCAAAATATGGTTGTCCAAGGAATTCTCCATGAAAGACCTAGGTGAAGCATCCTTTATTCTAGGAATTAAGGTCTATAGGGATAGACCGAATAGGATGCTAGGACTTTCACAGAAGATGTACATAGAGGAAAGTACTAAAGAGGTTTAGTATGGAAAACTCTAAGAGGGGATTAATACCCTTCAGACATGGTATTCATCTTTCCAAGAAGATGTGCCCTAGCACACCTGAGGAAATAGAACGCATGAGCAAGATCCCTTATGCTTCTGCAATAGGGAGCCTCATGTATGCCATGCTATGTACACGACCTGATATAGCCCATGCTGTGAGTGTCACAAGCAGATATCAGTCAAATCCAGGTGAAGAACACTGGACTTCTGTGAAATGTATCCTTAAGTACTTGAGAAGAACTAAGGATATGATGTTGGTCTTTGGTAATGGAGAACTCCAAGTCCAGGGATACACAGACTCGGATTTCATGTCCGATATAGATGATCGAAAGTCGACATCTGGGAGTCTGTTTGTGTGCAATGGTGGTGCTGTCAGCTGGAAGAGTTTCCAAGCAAACCATGATAGCAGATTCCACCATGGAAGCAGAATATATCGCTGCATCAGAGGCTGCGAAGGAAGCATTCTGGTACAAGAAGTTTGCTGCAGAAATTGGAGTAATGCCATCAGATGCCATTCCTCTATACTGCGACAACAATGGCGCCATAGCCCTTGCTAAGGAGCCGAGGTCTCACCAGAAAATCCAAGCACATTGAGCGGCGATACCACCTCATCCGCGATTACCTCGAGAAGGGTTACGTCGAGGTCAAGAGAGTCAACTCCACAGATAATGTGGCAGACCCACTTACAAAGCCGTTGGGCCAGCAGAAGATCGAAGCCCACCTTGAGAAGATGGGACTTAGACTTGTAGCCAATTGGCTTTAGGACAAGTGGGAGATTGTTAGATATATGTGCCCTAGAAGCCAGAATTGGCTGACACTTGTAATACACTTCTAGGGGCAAAATTATAATTTTGACTATAATCAATAAAATGGATTATTTTCTATCACATATGTGTATTTAGTGTCTGTGATACATCCTTTGAGTTAATGGTAATGATAATTCATATTTTCAAGAGTTGAAAATTTAAGACATGAATAATCATTATTAACTCATAAAATGCTCCCGACCATAGGATCATCACGAGGATGGTGATTGATCCGGAAGGTTGGTGTACAATCGCTTCTCTTTAGTAGATGAGTCTTGAGTCTACGGTGTGGAGACACCGGAGCGAGAGTACAGGTACTCGTTAGAGAACGAGGGCACTGAGCGTGACCACCTCGAGTAGTCATTAGGAAGTCTACCTTCTCGTCAATGACTGACTCGATGCTGCAGTAGTGTGTCTGGTTCTTTGACCTGAGGTGCATCGGCAGTTCACCTTGAGGGTGTTATAGTTTGACTACACCATTACTCGGTCTCCTAGCCATATGGAACCCTGAGGTGTATGTTGGCTATAGCATGTTCATTGTAGGAACTGGATTGCATCAAGATGGAATCTATCTACCTCGGTGGTAGAGGAGCAGCCCTATGATGATCATGAGAATCAAGTCCAGAAGCCCATGGCCATGGCAGAGTGAAATAATAGAAAGAGTTTCTATTTAGATTTTCACATCGGACTTGAATCGAATGATTACATCATATGACAGAAACTAGGGTTTGACGAGTTCACCTTAACCCTAATCTGATCGGGGCTCAAGATAGAAGAACTTAATCACACAGGTAGCTGCACCAAGAGGTTCGCATTCAGCTCTGATGGGTTGCCACCATATACTGCTAGGTGTCACTGGTGGATTTTGGGAGCAATTAGAATGATTTAGATGATCGATCATTCTAGCTGTTCGAATCAGAAGAGTTCTGATCCATCGAAAGGAGTTTCGATGATGTCGATGATAGAGATCATGACATATCCCATTACCATACAGAACTGAACCTAACTGGGTCACACAAACAAGGGTTTGAATCTGGTGATCATCAATTGAACTGATCTAGTTCAATTGATCTGAATGAGATTCAATTAGGTTCAAGAAAATCGTGCTAGCACTCGATTGAACCTAACGTTCTTCTTTTACTATCATAAATAAGTTGTCCTGACTGAGCCAAAGGAGTTTGTGCTCAATCAGAGGCCTTCACTATGGTCTGACTGGAGGTTGTCCAAGTCAGAAAAGGTTGTCTTATTTTGTAAGACATTACCTGCCATTTTTGGTCACCTGCCATTTCTCGTCCTTTGACTTTGGTCAAAAGTCTGACCTTTGACTGGTCAAATGTTGACCATTGACACTTTGACTTCTTGATCCACATGTCATGCACCTATTGGAGAGCTGGTGGGGGCCTGTCCCCCTGCCAGAACCTGGCAAGGAGGAGGGCGCACGCCACCCTTGGCGTGTGCCCAAGCTGGAGGCGCCCAGGAGTCCCTGTTGGACAGGGACTCCATCTCCTTTTTGGATTCCAATTAGAGTTCTCCTAAGAACCAACTTTGACTGGTCTTAGGCACCATCTAAGGAGGAATCCAGGGGACTCTATTCCCACCAATCAGATTTAGATCTGATTTCACAAAGGGTTGTGATTGGTTGGGAAGAAGAGGAGTTGGATCACGCTTAGTCTATAAATAAGACCCTGCGCCCAACTCAAAGATTATTAGAGAATCCCATGCCCCAAGGCTGCCTCCCTCCTCCTCCTCCATGCCAAAGCATCTTCTCCCTCTCCTCTTCACGTCCAAAAGTGTTTTGGGTTCTTAGTTGGTGCAATCCAAATGAGAGAAAGGTGATTAAAAATCAGAAGGTTGCGCTGCTGCAAAGGATAACTGCTGATCTTCGAAAGGTATTTTAAAGATCCTCCAGATCAGATCCAGATCTAATTTTTGGAGATGTGATAGAGAAGAAGAGGATCTCCAGATTCAGTCCGAGTGGATACCGATAGAGGCTAGGCACTTACGTGGCTAGATCCAGAACCTTTTGCTGCTTATAGGATCATCAACGGATAATAGAATTACCCAATATCAAGGTAAATTAAATTTGATTTAATTTATTTAGATTTTATTTTTATTATTAAAATAATAAGAATCAGATATGAAATATCTCAGATCTGATTAGGATCAATTTTTTTTTTTTTAAAATATATCTCTTGATCCGATCAGATCTGAACGAACCTGATCCGAGAAATTAGAATTTTTTTTCAGTTCGTGAGCATCGAAATCGAATTTTTCTGATCGACGAAGTTAGGACCATCAGATCGAGACGATCTTTTGCAATGACACTCTAATAATAGATATTTAGATAATGAATGATAAAGATGGACATTAAATTTTAAAATTATATAATATTTAAAAAAATAGAAAAAAAATATATAGCGGTGGTTACAATTAACCGCTGCCATAAATAAGCTTATAACAGCGGTTCCTACTAACCGCTGCTATAGGTCTAACTTATGGCAGCAGTTTCACTAACCACCATCATAGGTTGACTATAGTAGCGGTTACAATGAACCGCTGTGATAGATCGACCTATGGCAGTGATTTCTTATAACCACTGCTATAGATCTGATCTATGATAGTAATTTCTTATAACCACTGTCATAGATTCGACCTATAGTAGCGGTTAATGAAAACCACTGTCGTAGGATCTATGGTAGTGGTTTAAAAAATCGCTGCCATAGTATGCGCTGCCATGGACTTTTTTTGTAGTAGTAGATCCAAGATGATTTGGATACCAAAATCTAGTAAATGATTTTGTAGGTACACGAAGGATCCAATGGAATAAAAAGAGAAAAAAATTTTGGTGGATGCCTTGAAAATAAAAATGGATGGATGATGCATTTGGATAAAATCTAAACTTTTCTCACATCATACTATCAATATTTATTTGATTAATTCTATTGATTCTAATAATCTATTTATGTAGTTTCATATCATATTTACTTGCTTAAAATACTCTCTATATTTTGATGAGATTAGAATGATTGATTGTTTTTGATACTTGAAATGATTTAAATATTTTGATTTTTAAATCAACATGCTCTCTTCTATATATCATGCTATGCTATGGATGAAATGATTTTATCTTAAAATTTAGTATGATATCTTAAACCTCCCCATATTAATTTTATAATCGATGAATTTAATTTAAAAAATACTTAATTAAATGTAAATATTTTAATTACTAAATCTATAAGAAAAATTAATTATTTTTTAGAATTTTCTATAAAAAGCTAAATTATCAAAATTCTTCTAAAAATTTGAAACTTCCTAATTGAACTGAATACATAAAGCCTTAATCTAATTTTCTCTTGATTTGATCTTATTTAAATTAATTATTGAAACTCTCCAATTGATTATTTTTTATGATCCTCTAAATTTTTTTGAATATCTCTCTTGATCATCGATTTGATTGACTCTTTGATCTTAAAAAAAATTTATTGATGAATATTTTTATTTTATTTTAATTGATTGATTTTAAAAATTAAATTTAAAAAATGATCTTTTTGAATCTTTTGAAGTTAATATCTAGCAAGATATTTCAAGAAAGTTATCATTTATCCTTAAAGCTAAACTTTTAAAGAGGACTTCAATTTTAAATGATTGATATCAAATATTTTACTATTTATCATGTATTTGTTGATCTATCTTTTGGCAAAAAGAGAAGAATATCTTTATTTCAAATCTAGTTTTGCACTGCTATATCATTTGATATAATATCATTTGAAATAAATTTAAAAATTTATATCTTTTCTAAAACTATAATTGCTTGATTTTTTTTAAGAAAAAAAAGAAATGATATTTTGAAGAATAACTTAAAATCTCTTTATGGTGTATCTTGACTGATTTGCTAATATCAACTCAAATTGATTTATTTGAATCAATTTATCTTTATCAATTCAAAACTAAAATCATTGGTATCTAGCTGAATTTATAAATTAATTTTTAAATAATATTGAACCAAGAATATCATGATTTAGTCTTAGTTTCAGTTTAATTGATATCAAGACAATCTTTTAAAGAAATGACTTTATTTGCTAAAGTAAGAAAAAATATTTAAAAAATCGATCATTTATTTTAAAAAAGGCTTTGAAATTGAATTTTTTTTAATTTTAAAAAATCTAAATTTAGTAGTTAAATTCATATTAAATATGCTTGATTTGAAAAAAAAAGGGGGAGAAAACTTGTAAGCTAAAATAATCGAGCCAAAGTTTTAAAAAATAGGAGAAGATAATGTTATTGAAACATTAAAAGAAAAATGAACTCTTGGTATCTTCAAAATAAGAGGAGAAATATTTTTTTCTTAATTTGATTGAAAATTTTGATTAATTTATTTTAAGATAAATATATTTTGATCTTAAGTTCTCAATCAATTAATTTATAATCTTCTTAAATTAGACTTTCATATATTTATTTAATTTAATTTACTTTAATTGATTGCTATATTATTTTTAATAACTATTCGGAGTAAAATTGAATTTAAAACATATGTTTACTCCAAGAAATAAATCTTTAAAGTTAAATTTAAATTTGATACTAAATTTTTGATGTGCATTGCAAAATTCTTATGAACTATTAGTATGAAAGTAATTTTTACTCAAAAAAATAAATTTAAAAATATATCTATCTATTGCTTTGATACTGCTTATTTTATTTTGCTCGATACATACCTTTCTTGAACCTAATTAACTAATTTTTTTTTTAAAAAAAAGATTGAATATTGAATTAAATGCTATGCTTGATTTTATGTTCAAATTTTTTGAAAAGCTCTGTTCTCCTTAAAGTTTAAAAGTGTATATCTAAAAATCTGATTAAAAATTATATTAATTCAAAAGGAGGGAGAGCCTTCTAAAATTAAAATGAATATTTGAAACTTAGTTTGAGTTAAAGGATAAATTTTGAAAGGAAGATGATTCATTTAAATTAATTTTATGAACTTAATATATCTCTCAATTTAATGCTTTAATATTGATTTTGATGGTTTTTTTGTTTCTTCCCATTAGCTTTTTGATGTTGTCAAAAAGGGGAAGAAGCATGTTGTGTACATACTTGAAGGATTGATGCTTAAAAAACTTAAAGTTTTGATATTTTAAAGATTAATTGAGAACATTCATGAAGTATGCATTCATGTATTTGATCTAGTACTTCATATCTTTATGATACATATTAGCAAAATACATTGAAATACATTATTTATTTTTATTATGCATATACTCAAAGTTTTGCCGTCATTAAAAAGAGGAAGATTGTTGACCCTATGATTAATTTTGATGATTGCCAAACTTTGAGTGTTTGAGTATTTAACCATGTATTTCATAAGTGAATATAGGTCTTTCTAGTTATTTAAATTAAAGAATCATTTCAAGAAAAGATCTATAAAAATTCATCAAGTCAAGATTCTTAAAGAAAGATTTTTTTTAAGCTTCCAAAGATCAAAAAAAAGAGAGCTCTTTGATTAAAACAAGAAAGACATAAAGTAGAAATCAAATAAAAATTAAATCTTCTTGATTGGTGCAAAAAATCTCTTAAAATAGCATTGGAGTAGCTTTTGAGACGTCTCAAAATTTTTTCGAGAGCTCTCGAGTGGACTGACACGCCTAAACACTATCTAGCATGATTTCGAGAGATCTCGTGGGATTCTTGAGAGGTCTTGCGGTTCCAATAAGATGTCTCGTTCAGAACTCAAGACGTCTCGGTCTAAGAAGACAGAAACTTAGTTTTTGTACTTTGGGAGCGAGAGGTCTCACAGGATTTTCGAGAGGTCTCGTGGCTCTGGTGAGACGTCTTGATTTAAAACTGAGAGGTCTCAAAATTTGGTGAGAGGTCTTGTGAAAAATCAAGAGGCCTCGTTCTGCGTAGACAACCTTCAATGGATAGTTTTGCAACAACCATTTTTTGACCTCAATGACTATTTCAGAGCTCCCAACGGCTATAACTCTTACTCCAACCATCTCTAAAGATATTTAAAGATGGAGAATCAATTGGAAAGTAAGAAAAAAGGGATTTAAAGAGAGAATCTTTCAGTTTCAGTGAGGAACATTGAATATCCAAAGAAAGAAAAAAAGAAGAAAAGTTATGCATAGATTTCAGCGAGCCTTCAAAGCAATCTTCTCCAACATCTTCTTCATCCTCTCAAATACAAGTTGAAGAAAAGCCAAGCTTCGATCGAGCACATCATTAGCTTCTTCATTGGGATTTAAAGAGTTTTATTTCTATTTTTATTTCTATACTGAATTTTTATACTTATATTTTGATTTCTTTATAAGTTTTTTTGAGAAAAGAAACTTGGGGATTAGGCCCATCCAAGCTCAGAATTGGATATTATAGATTTTGGTTGGTGAGTCCGAAAAATCAAATAGGTTAATAATGATCTTGGTAAACTATCAGTATAAGATTTTGGTTGGTGCTCCTATAAAAATCAACTAAATTTATTTGTGAGCCTGAGAAAACAAACACGCTGTAATCAACAGTAGATTATAGTAAAATTTTCAAGAGTTTGCTTGAAGAGTGGACGTAGGAGTTGGTTACTCCGAACCACTATAAAATCTTATGTGTTTGTGTTATATTTTTAATTTTTGCTTTATTTATTTTATTATTTGCTTAGATTAGCTTTCAAATTTTTTCATAGCATTTGTATATCCTAAAATTGCTGCTGCTTATATTGTTTATATTTGAACCACATTACTTAAGTTAAAATCAAAGCACATATCTATTTAGAAAGTAAATTTGGTTAAAATTTTATAAGAATCTAATTCACTCCCCTTCCTTTTGGGTTGCTAGCTCTAGGCAACATAAAAGATCTTTTGCGATATATGGGTTGCATTGGGTTGGTCTTGTCCTCGTGCAAATGGCCCACACAAACAGTCCTTCATTAGCGTGTGAATAAATGTAAACAAGTGGCTTTACATATTTAGTAATATTCTAAAATATTTCTCTTCATAATTTAACCTTTTGGGGAGCAACATAAACCAAAAATATTAGATAATAATTGGAACATTTAGCAATAATTTTTATACTGAACATATGGCTGATAATTTATATTTTTATCATATTATTACTATTTTATGATTAAACTAGAGAATAATTATATTTTAGAATTATTCAGTAAAGTGAGCATAGACTTTAGCCATAAATCCATGTTTAGCTAAATTCTGATGATTGTTAAAAAAATTATTTTCATAAGAAAGTATTTTATTGGATCTATTAGTTTGCTCATTTATTTGTACTACTAAAAATCTGCTGATGAAGTAAACAAATTTTCTTTTTAATTTAAGTAATTTCTTTCTCAAAAATATATTATCCCAACACCTATCCATGGCAGCATGTACTCTAATGCCATAGATTTTTTTTTTTTCCAATTCTTGTTGAGACGTAAAACCATGCGTCATAGTTTTACAACTTAAAAGGCAAAGAGAAGAAAAAAAATAATCACCATAAATACTATGTATCTTTATTATAAACAAAATGCACGTTAATTGAAACTTGATCTCCTTTTTATCAAAAAGAAAGAGATGAGAATAAGAAAAGCTATACATGCATGAGAATTTTCATTGACATATCTAGTGAATAGTCATTTTTGAAAAGAAAAATTCATGCAGTAGTAATTTAGAAAAAAATTAAATATCATAATACAGACAGTCATGATAACTAGCAAAGGATCCATGCCATGCAATGGATTGTGATAAAAATGACAATTTTGTATTATGATATTTAAAATTTTCATTTAAATATCATATATTTTTTTCTAGCAAAAACATATAATTTTATCTAGAAAAAATAAAATGCATAATCCTACGAAGAAGATTACGAAGTTATCATTGTTCTTTTGGTTTTTTTCTTTCAGATGTGCTATTAATAAAAGAAATAGATATTGCATTAGTAGTTTGGTAAAAATATTCATACATCATAATAAATACAAAAAAAAATGTATATAAAAAGGAATTAATTGTATAGCATTTCATTACCTAGTGCAAAGTTTTTTGTCAGATGGTGGCGTTGTTGGTTCTCTATGAAAGAAAAAAATAAATTTTTATCTTAAAAAAATATTTTAAATAATTAGGGAGAACGTTCAATATTTGATTGTAAGAGAAGATATTTTTGGAGGAGTAGTCTATTGAAATATTTTTTAATATACTCATTTCTCAAAAGTATGAGTTACTACTTCCTTCGGAAGATTCAGCAGCAAGAGCTTTATGTGAGCTCTCAACTATAAGATTGCTATCCTGAAAAATTTTTATCACTCGGAAGTTGCAATCCATACTTTCGGTATATTGCAGCCTAGGCATAATTTGGAAGATGTAACGGTTGCGGAGGATTTTTTCTACAACATTTAGAAGAGTAAATTTTTTAGATCTTAGGTCGGTGGCAAGATTAATGCTGGTATACCAATTAATTATTGTGCCAGTTTTCCAAATATAATGAAGTTGGCATCAGCAATGTGATCCTCAACCACCGTATTTAATTTATACCTTAAAAATTTAGACAACTAAATAATATATTCATTTAGAAGAATAATAAATTATATAATTTTTCATAGTGTTCTAATATAATTTAGAAGAAAACATCGTTTGTTTACCATGGCACTAAAGGTTGGTTGTTTTTATTGTATTAGTTGCACCAAAAATTATAACAATATATTTTTATCATGAATCTACGATTATAACGTGCTTTATACAACCAGCCATAGGAGGTATCAATTGCTGGTCTACCAAAGAGCAAATTTTACATCATTATATAACTATATCAATATATGTTTCCACCGACCCAAAACATAACCCACAACATTACAAAATTACTCAAACAAAATTTGAAAGATATACTAATATATTAAACATCCAAAAATCCTGACTACACTAAATACTAAACTGAATTCTCTCCAATAGATGACTCGATATTTTGACAAACAATTCTCCTATACCTAACGACCTTCTCTTGTAGAGCATTGTAGCTAGATTCAAGTCGTCTACACCTCTCCACCAAACTATAGTGATTTTGCAGATTCTTATATTACACCTGTAAGCCATCATTAGCAATATTGACGACCTCATTTAGATATTTATAATATTTCTTGTCTAAATAATTTACATCTTCAACTTCAAAATGAAAAGGACTCTTCAACTCATTTATAACAAATTCAGTAACTATATGCTCAGACTCAATCTGCATATATGCTATTCATCTCCATATCCTATTATATTCAAAAGGCTCATCATCTGATTCCTATCCTCGCTTAAATGAATACAGACATAAGACTTTAATGAATGGTCATTACGTAATTCTAAACCATATATAGGAGGCATAAAATCTAATTTCGTAGTGATCTCCTAAAGCTTTTTTTTTTTTGATAAAATTTTACCAAATTCATCTCTACAATTACAAAAAGAAAGAAAATTAGAGTTCGCCCCCCAAAAAAAAAAGTAGAGTTTTTTGCATAATTAATTTTTTTTTATTTTTTTAAAAATACATACATAATATTTTTTAACATTACCTAAAAGATATCCAATCCATGCGTGGACTTTAAAAAAGTTCATAAATTCTAAATGCTTGAAAAAAAAATTAAAAAGCATACTTCTAATATCTCCAACTTCAAAATGAAAATGACTTTTCAACTTATTTATAGCAAATTCAGTAGCTATATATGCTCAGACTCAATCTACATATGTGCTGTTCGTCCCCATATGCTATTATATTCAGAAAGCTCGTCATCTGATTTCCATCCTTGCTCAAAGATAATACAAATATAAGACTTGAATAAATGATTTTAGACCATATATAAGAGGCATAAGACCTAATTTCATAGTGATCTTCTGAAGTATTTTTTTTGGATAAAGTATTACCAAATTCATTTCTACAATTACAAAAAAAAAATTTGCTGTTCACCCAAAAAAAAGTAGAGTTTTTTGCACAATTAATTTTTTTTATTTTTTAAAAATATATATAATATTTTTAACATGACCTAAAAGATATCCAATCCATGCGCAGACTTTAAAAAAATTCATAAATTGCAAATGCTCAAAAAGAAAATCGAAAAGCATACTTCTAATTAATATATTGCAATCTAAATAGATAATTAGAAGAATAAGAAGTTAGATAACAAATAAAATAAATAAAAGAGCTATGTTCCTTTAATCCATAAATATCTTAATTTATTAATTTTATAAATATTATTTTAGGAAGAAAATCTATGTAAAATAAAAAGTTATTAAATAATTTATTCATAATTATTATCATAAATTAATATCCAAAAAATTCCTAAATAAAGAAAATTGAAATTTTATCACTACAAAAAATTATTTAGACAGTATGGTTTTCATAAATTGATATCCAAAAAATTCTGTCTAAATAAAGAAAATTTCAATTTTGTGTATTATGGTAAAAAGACCTAATTGGTCAATTTTGTGCACCGGCAAGCGCTCAAGACTGGTTATATGGAGGATTTCTTCTCTCCTCTTTTTGTCTTGGACGATGGCGGAATAGCACGACAACCAAAAATTGACCCTACCATAACTGGCCAAGCAATCCATCGATGATATCCGCCAATCCTACTATCTTTTTTTCCTTTTCTAATTTTATTTTTCTCCATTAATCTGATCCTAATCCTATTGCTCTCTCCCTCTTGTCGCTGTCTTTTTTTTCCTATTTCCTCTTTTTGATGCCCTCTTCTCTTATTCAACCCTCTCTGCAACCCCACTCATCTATTTTTTTTTCTCTTCATTTTCATTGCTTTCTTTGGTCCCAATCATTTATCCCTCATTTTTTTGTGGTGTCCTCTTCTCCGATCCAACCCTTTCTACAACCCCACCTATTTATTCATTATTTTTTAGTGTCCTCTTCTTTGATCAAACCCCCTATGCAACTCCACCCATTTATTCCCTTTTTTTTGATGTCGTCTTCTCTGATCCAACCCTCTCTGCAACTCCACCCCAACCCTAACCCTAACCTAACCAAGCCATACCCCCTAAACCCTAACCCAACACCTGATCCTAACCCTAACCCTAATCCCCAATAGAAGCTAACCCTAACACTAACTCTAACCAATTCGCTTACCTAAACCCTTACCGAAGAACCAACCCTAACCCAAACAAGTTCAGCTTGTTAACCCAAATATTTAGGACCGGATCCTCACACCCGCTAACCCAATAATCTAAATTCAAATATTTATGATCCGCTAGGCTCCCAACCCAATACCCATTTACTCTGCCATTAACCCATCACTATGGGTCTGGAGCTCTTGTATTTGTAGACTCGTTAGCCCATTTATTATTTTTCTCCAATCCGATCTCTCATAACACGCGCATCCCTTTCTTTTTCCCCCTTCCTTCACTGGATGCCGCTGCTATTCAGCAGCAACCATGCCCCTGATACTCTCTTCCTGGACAGGCATTGATGGAGGCTGTTACGGTATGGCAGCAGCCCTCTATCCCTTCCTTTTTTTGTTCACTGAAAGGCTATAGAATTATTGTAGCAACCGTGATCCTTTATTTTGTTTCATATGGACGTGGGTAAGGTTGCAATAACATAGCAGCAATTCTCTGTCCTTCTCCCTCACATGATGTCTATCAATAAAGAAGTAGAAGGCTCCTACAATTTATGCAGCAACCCTCCTAAATTCTTAATAAGTAACAATAATATTGTTTCTGATTTAGCAATGAAAGACTACATAGTAAACTAATAAGGGAATGAAAATTTTTATAAAAAAATAGATAAAAATGAAAGTGTCTCCCAACTCACCTTTTCTAGATCTCTTTTCTTAATTTTTTGGATGTTGTCACTCTTCTTGATCCTTTTGATCGTACATAAACCTGATAACAAAAAAAATATGCACCGATCAGAAATAGAGCCCACATAAAAAAATAAAAAATAAAAAAATTGGCTTTCTCTACTCAACCGTGCTCTGTGTTCCAATAAGCCTTTTAACCTCCAATTGTATATAACCTAACATGGGAAAAAAAGAAGGATATGACAATCCATTCCCGTCATTGATGTCTTCTATTTTCTTTGCCCAAAAACCTCCTCCCTCCAATTAAAGCCTCTGAGATCGCCACTATTATGTTCCTTCCAAATCCATGCGCTTCTCTATTTTTTCTTTCCTCTTTTTAACAGGTCGATTATGAATCCTATGTGGATGCTGCCTTGGTAGTATACGTCGATCAGAAAGACTTCTTTTTCTGTTCCGCCCTCAAGAGTATGATATATTCTCTTCTCCCGCAAACTTGATCTTTGACCTCTTTATATATCTCCCTCCATTCGGACTTCTTCGTTGCATCCGGACTTTAGAACCCAGAGTTGCCACTTGCACATGCGGCGTATTTAGGGAGCTAGAAGCTAACATGTGGCATGTTTAGGAGCTAGGTTATTTGTCAAAAAAAATATTCTAAGAAGTTCAGAGCTCGACATGTGGCACATTAGGAGAGTTCTGAACTTCTCTTTATATATCGTATAGATTCTATTATTGCCATATTGTGCTATAATCACAAATCCTTCTTGATTTTCTTTTTAAAATATTGACTACGGGATCGGGCCACAAAAACGATATTTTATTCGTGGTATCACTTACGCTTGTTTTTAATTCAGGCTTGCCACCTTAATGATATTTTACTCAGGTTTTCACGTTCGCTCGTTTGTTAATTCAGGTTTGGCCCCTCCTAACGGGGAAAAAAGAAAAAAAAAAAATTTTTGACTATCGTGACTGCCGTGCGCTTGTCGATTGCGGACCGGCGGACATGGGTTCGTTTATATGGGAAACAGTGTCTCAGTGTAAGGTTATACACGGGCAGTTTGGCCGGCTAGTGTTTGGAAGACAGCAATGATTGCAAAGGCACTTGCACATTAATTTCTACTCTAAATCACCGGAGTAAAGGGGACGTCTCTCCCTGTTGCCTGTTGGCTGATCAGAGAAGCAAACACCCATCCACACACCGTCCCGTGGAAGTCCGACTTAACCTTTTCCCGTGCGAATTTTAATCATCCGCAACAATGGGAGTGAACGGTAGGCGGAGCATGAAAACGATCTCCAACGTAGTAGCATTAAGACCGTGAAAATGATCACTATTATTTTAGATCAAGATAAAGATCAAGATCAAGTAATTTTGGCCTATGATAAGCCAAAATGGTGACGAGAGCCATCATGTTGGTTTTGCGGCGCCAGCCAAGCCTAACAAACGAATCCAAGTTTCGGTTCCCTCCTCGGGCCGGGGTGCGCCTTGCACGGAATGAACGCCCAGGCTCCTTCGCCATTAAGCAAGCAAGCCCTCTCCAACTCCACTTGGGGAGAGGGGTGCCGCGTTGCGGGAGAGAGAGAGAGAGAGAGGGGAGGGAGACCCACCCCGTTCTCTTGTCTCTCTGGGTGACGATCGGGGATGATGACGGTGCTGTCGAACCGGATCGAGAGGGAGGAGCTGAAGCCCGGGGATCACATCTATTCCTGGAGGAAGGCCTACATCTATGCCCACCACGGTGATTCTCTTTCCCTTTGCTTCTTTCTTCTCGCCCTTTGCATTATTACATATCATCTTCTTAGATAGAGGAGAGGAGAGGTGGGTAGGGCACGTTAGGTTTGGGTGGGGTTCTCCCTTCCAAGATCTTCCTGATTTCTTTCTTAAATTACGTGTTCCCGTTTCCGAATTTTGGTTCGGCTACCCGGATGTAGATATCTGTTTCCCGATTTTTTAAGGAGGAAGGAAGGAAAGCGGGTAACATTGTCGGCGGTGGTTGAACAACGAGCCTTTGAAAGGGATACGACCATATATTGCAATTTCAGGTTTGGGGTCTGATGTGGGTTGGAAATTCTTTCCTCGGTTCAAGCCGATGCATAAAAAAATTCGGCGGTGGTTCAACGAGCCTTCGAAAGGGATACGACCATATATTGCAATTTCAGTTTTGGGGTCTGATGCGGGTAGGAAATTCTTTCCTCGGTTCAAGCCGATGCATAAAAAAATTGGGCGCAGTCTGACCTGGATGATGGCCGACCCAAGCTGATATTTCGAAAAAAAATTATATTCAACATTGTTATTTGATTTATTCCAACTGAGGAAAATTTCAGAATCTACGTGATAACATATCGTGAAGAATATAACAAATATATCTCGCCTAATAAGATAGGGCTAACTGTTGATTCTTCTTCTTGGACCGGCATTCTCAATGAGATAGGAGATAATAAATATATCTCTCTAAATAAAGTAGGAGACAACAAGCAGACAACAAGCGTATCTTGCCTACTAAGGCAAGGCTAACTACCTGATTCTCCTTCATTATCAAGGCTCTTCAGCCATTGCCTATAAATAAAGGCTCACAGGAGACCTTCAAGATATGAAATCATTCTTCCAACACGCTCACTCCTTTCCATCTGGTCCAGATTTTTGACTTGAAGGGTCGCCATCGGAGACTTATTTTGCAAGTCTTGCCATCATTGCCCCACCGACTCGTCCTGCAGTCGTCGTCCAACTTGAGCCAACCCGACCTAAGACAAAGGCGCTACGAGGGCCGAGGCCTATTTATGGAAAGGAGTAAGTATCCAATAAGAGAAACTTCGTCGCATCGCTCCAATGCCTTCAAGTTTCTAAAGATCAGATCGGCCCAGACGTCAGCCAATCCAACCATTAGTAGATCGGTCGACGTTGATTAGATCTGATTGTCTCCAAATCAATCAACGTCGATCAAACCTAACCATCTTCAGTCAACCATAATAGGATCCATAACCTCCCTAGGAAGATCTGTGCTCCATCTTTCACCATCATAAGTCTAGCAGATCGGTTAACACCCTTTGAGCTATCCTGTTCTGGCTCGAAATTGGTGGGCTTATGATCTAAACAAGGAAGGGGATCACAACACTCAGATAAAAGAGTAGAGAATCTCTCGATTTCCGAATCATGATAGATGCGCGCTTCCTTGTCTATATATTAAAATTTGAATTCTTGGCGACATTCAAACAGGGAAGGATATTGCAATATCTAAATGAGGAAGGAGATCACAACATCCAGATAAAGAATATAGAAATCCTTCAATTTTTGAATCACGATAGATCCGCACTTTCTCATCTATATTTTAAAATTTGAATTCACGATGGGATCCAAACAAGGAAGATGATAGCAATACCTAGATAAAGGAGGTTACGGGAATTATCCGATTTCCAGATAAGCAAGGAGATTGTGAAAATTTCTCAATTTTCACCCCAAAATCATGATGGATCCGTGCTTCCGCATCCATGTGAACATGACCAAGTAGATCCTAAGGGGATGGACTCTGAGAGAAAGAGACTCCTACAACTCAAAGCTCTAGTGGCAAGAGGCTCTCAAGCCCTCATCCATCATTCTTTTTTCTTTCCTTCTTGCAGGTCCATGGGTCTTTGAGCACCCGAGCCGAAGTAAAAAAAATTAAGATCGAGCTGAGGCAAAGAATAAGACCGAGCCGAGGTAAAGATCAAGGCCGAGTCGAGGGAAAGATCAATATCTAATCGAGGCAAAGATCAAGAATGATTCGAGGCAAAGATCAAGAACGGGGCTAAGCTGTTAAGCCCAAGATTGAGCCAAGGCAAAGATCAAGGCCGAATTGAGACAAAAATCAAAACCGAGGCTGAGCTATTAAGCCCAAAGCCGAGCTAAGGCAAAGATCAAGGTTGAGCCAAGGCAAAGAACAAGATCGAGTCGAGGCAAAGATCAAGGCCAAGCCGAGGCAAAGATCAAGATTGAACCGAGGAAAAGAACAATACCGAGCCAAGGCCAAGCCCAAGTCTAAGAGGAGGCAAAGCTCAAGTTTGAGCCGAGGCAAATATGAAGACCGAGGCCAAGCTATCAAGCTTGAAGGTTGAGGCTGAAGTGAAGCCCGATGCCAAGGTGAAGCCCAAAGTCGACCTTCAAGGGCCGACCCCCCAAAAGCGAGTTCCTAAAAGATGAGTTTCCAAAGGTTGACCTCCCGAAGCTGGGCTCTCGAAGACCAAAGTGAAAAGATTGACTTAAGAACGCCGACCAAAGAAGGCCGATTGGAGGGATACTAACTAAAACAGGGTAACATGACTCTAATCATTTATTATTTTCTTTCAGAAGGTCCGGCCAGAGCCAATCCGGCCAGAGCCAATTCGGCGAGTTCTTTCATTCTTTGTGTGTAGATCCACAACTCAATGGTCAAAAGGCATGAGCACAGCCCACAAACTCCAACCTTTTGGTTTGAAGACCATTCGAAGAATACCTTAGTGGCGCCTCGTTTCTGTACTAGTATAGCTGTGGGAAGGGCGTTTTATTTCTAAACGAGTGTAGCCATACGAAGAAGACCTTGGTGGTGCCTCATTTCCAAATGAGTATAGCCGCGGGAGGGTGCCTTATTTTCGAATGAGTATAGCCATACGAAGAAGTGGTACCTCATTTTCGAATGAGTATAGCTGTGATAAGGGGCCTCGTTTCCAAACGAGTATAGCCATACTGAGAAGATCTCAGTGGTGCCTCATTTCCAAACGAGTGTAGCTGCGGAAAGGGTGCCTTGTTTCCAAATGAGTATAGTCATATGAAGAAGACCTTTGTGGTGCCTTGTTTCCGAACAAGTATAGCCATGGGAAGGGTGCCTCGTTTCTGAATGAGTATATCTATACGAAGAAGACCTCAGTAGTGTCTCAATTTTGAGCGAGTATAACTACAGGAATGACAGGCCATTTTTGAACGAGTATAGCCATACGAAGATCTCAGTGGTGCCTCATTTTTGAACAAGTATAGCTACGGGAAAGGAGTCTCGTTTTTGAATGAGCATAGCCATACGAAGAAGATCTCAGTAGTATCTTATTTCTGAACAAGTATAGTCGCAGGAGGGGCTTCTCATTTCCAAACGAGTATAACCATACGAAGATCTCAATGGCACCTTGTTTCCAAATGAGTATAGCTGCGGGAAAGACAACTCGTTTCTGAACGAGTATAGTCATATAAAGAAGATCTTAGTAGCAACTCGTTTCTGAATGAGTATAGTCGTAGAAAAGGCATCTCGTTTCTGAATGAGTATAGCCATACAAAGAATCCTCAATGGCGCCTGGTTTCCGAATGAGCATAGCTGCGAGAAGGGTGCTTGTTTTCGAAAGCAAATAGCCATGTGAAAGATGCTTCGTTTCCTAATGAGAATAGCTACAACGCCAAAAGACCTTGGTGACCAAGAAAAGCTAACCCAAGGGACCCTCGAAGCCCTCATGCCCAAATACTCAAATTGGAAGCTTTGGATGTCCAAAAAGCAACGGTAAAGGAATCCTTGGAGGTTGAAAATATTAATAATGCCAACTTGAGTCGAGATCCTTGAAGGAATTGTTGCATTGATACTTAGAGTCATCCCGAGGACGAGCCAAGCTAAAAAAATATGTTACCTTCAAGAAACTGCCTAAAGGCGCCTAAACACATTGGTCTACACTATTTGACCTAAGAAAGGTTAAGTGGGTTATCCTAATGTGGCTTACTACAATCTCCATGTGTTGATGTCTGAATTAGGATTAGCATCAGCTACTAGATGTATTCTCTTCATCCGATCTAATTCTAGTTCGGACTCGAGAGTAGAGGGCTATGATGTAGGTAGGAAATTTTTCCCTCGATTAAAGTTGATGCATAGGAAAGCTGGGCCTGGTTTGATTGAAAAAATATTATATTTGATATTGTTATCTGATTTATGCCAGCTAAGAAAAATTTCAGAATCCATATGACAACCTGCCATGAGCACATAAGGAAGAAGATAACAAACATATCTTGTCTAATAAGACAGGGCTAACCGCCTGTTGGGGATAAACTTCACTCTCATCGAAGTCCAGTCTGATGCTTAGCCTAATGCAACTGATAATCATGGAAGAGCTTCGATCGAAAATTCTTCCTCTAGCGGTCGGACCCCAACCAAACTCCTCCAGCGGCTGAACTCCAGCCGAACTCCTCCAGCGGCCGAACTCCTTTCGGACTTTTTCAGTTGGATTCCTCCATGAGCCGAATTCCTTCCGGATCTCTCCTTCAGTCGGATTCTTATAGGAGTCGAACTTCTTCTGAACTTTTCCTTCAGTCGGATCCCTACAGGAGTCGAACTCCTTCCGGACCTCTTCTTCAGTCGGATTCCTCTAGGAGTTGAACTCCTTTCGGATCTCTTCTTCAGTCGTATTCCTACAGGAGTCGAACTTCTTCCGGACTTCTCCTTCAGCCAAACTTCATCTGGATTCCTCCAGTGGATTACTTTCAGATTTCAAGTAGTATTCCTCCTAGATGATCTCCTCTAGACGTATTTCCTTCAGAAGTCCGAACTTCTTTGAAATTGATATATGTCAAAGTTCTTCACCAACCAACGCCTGCTTCTTTCGAACTATGGGTATTAAATCTCGACAAACGGTCACTATTAGTCTGACGACACTCCTTTCTTCATAGCAAATCCCATGCGGCTCCAAGCGGCCCACTATCGGACGGTTATGGCTGTCACTATCAGTCAGGCGAGACCTCTCTCTCCGTATCAAATCTCATGTAGCCCCGAGCGGCCCACTACTAGACGGTTATGGCTGTCACTATCAATCTGCTACATACTCCATCTATAAAAAGGGATCCTCATATATGTTTTCTCTAAGCTCTCTTCTTCTTCTCGAAATTCTGTCGAACTCTTTTCTAAGCACTCCATTCCTGTTGGCCAGAAGAGTTGACTTGATCGTCGGAGGATCCTGACGGAGCCACCACCATCACCACCACCGGCTCCAGACGGAACTTTATTTTGTAGGTCACTGGCGGCGATCTCTTCCTCAGCTCCAGCTCGATCCGACGTCGACCAAATTCTGCACCAATAGGATTGGCGCTAGAGGAAGGGCCCTCTGCTTTCAAGATACTCTTGTTCTTAAAGGAGTGTCCAGTCGATCCTGTGGATCTTCTTCTTCAAGGTTCATCTCCATCCTCTCCCTCAATCCCAAGAAATGCTTTCAAAGAAGGCGACCATCTGGAGATCTACCGCTTCTACCATCAGATCTGGGTCAGATTCGTCTGTTTCTGCTCTATCGTCGGTGCTTCAACCTCCACCGGTGGTCATGGTAGATCCGAAGCAGTTTAATCTGCTGATGTAGTGGGTTCAGGACCTCATCGAAATGGTGCAGGCCATACGACAACCTTCGATGGTGGTTCCATCAGGAAATCCACCGTCGGAATGTCAGAAATCGGTCTCAAGGAGGAGCACTTGGGCTAGCATATCCGTCGCTTCTGGGAAAGAAAAATAAAGAGCAGAGGATCCTTGCTTGGATCATGATTCTTCTCCGGAAGGGACCTCCATCCGCAGTTAGAAGTCTTTCAAGATCTGCGATCGAAATGACATCATCGATCAGAAACTGGGGGAGATAGACCGACGGATTGAGGGACTCTGCCATATCGTCCCGGTTCATCATGACGACATCTGCACCAATCCTCCTTTCTCTCCTCGAATTTGCAAGAGCTTGTTTCGTCGAATTTCAAGCTTTCCTAATTTGAAAGCCATGACGGAACCTCTGATCCGATCGATCACTTAGAAGCCTTTCGGACCATGATGCTGCTCCATGGCGCACCAAACGCCATCTTATGCCGAGCTTTTCCATCCATCTTAAAGAAAGCAATAAGAAACTGGTACTCGGCATTGAAGTTGAGTACGATCTTCTCCTTTGACCAGATGAGCCATTAGTTTGTGGCTCATTTTGTTAGCAGCCGGTGTCTCCGTCGAGGTTCGAATTTTTTGATGAATATTAAGCAGGAGGGAGAATCTATTCGGACTTATGTCATCCGGTTTAATGCTGCTGTATTGGAGGTCTGAAATCTGGATCAGTTTGTTGCAATGGTTGCACTCAAGGACGGCCTTCAGAAGAACGATTTGTTGTTTTCTCTGAAGAAGTACCCTAGGGACTTTGCCGATATGCTAGCTCGGACTGAGGGATATGTCCGAGCGGAAGAAGCCTTCAAGTTGAAGGATGAGGAAGCTGCAGGAGAGCGGCGGGCGGGCGAGTCTAATAGACCCATCGCTGATGGAGGGCCGAATGAAGTTCGGCCGCGCTCACGGACTCCCCCCGAGCCCGTCACCAAAGAAGCCTCGACAAAAGGGCGTGAAGTTCTCCCTCCGGAAGGTTCCACAACTATGCCCCTCTTAATGCTCCTAAAACTCAAGTTCTGATGCAACTTAAAAATCAGCTACCAAGATTAGAAGAATTACGATCTTCTCCAAACAAGCGCAATCGAAGCAAGTACTGTCTCTATCATTGTGACCACAGCCACGATACTGAAGAATGCATTCAGCTTCAAGACGAAATTGAGGAGCTCATCAGGAGAGGCCGGCTAGGTCGATTCCTCAAACGTCGGCTCGAAGTGAGAGAAGATCGGCCAAGGGCGCTGTCGCAGCCAGAACCACCAATGAGGGAAGAATAATAAGAAGATCGGTCGTCTCTCGGCATCATCAACACTATCTCTGGGTGACTTAGTGCTTCGACGAGCTGCCATCTCTTAGCTTCAAAGCCAGAGGAAGCTTGCCCCAAATTGGAAAGGTCAGTATGAAATAGAGAAGATCGTCCGGTCTGGAACTTATCGTCTGAAGGAGCTCGGAGGAATAACACTCCCACGATCTTAAAATTTGAAAAATCTGAGAATGTACTACCGATAATTTTTCTTTAATAAAACTCCATTTCAATATTATTGTTTCTTGGTGCAAAAACTATGTGATGACAGGGAAGAAGCAATTAATAGTGGCCATGTTAGGAACAGAAGGAGAACCTCGTCCTAACATGAGCAAGTCAAAGGCCTCATTCATTTTAGACGAGATGAGGGGAGAGACTCTGACAATGGCTCTTTCAACCTTGGTTGGAGATAAGATCTCCTCCGTGCTTCAATGTCAACCTCAACAGGAGATAAGATCTCCTTCAATCTCGGCTGGAGATAAGATCTCTCTCGAGCTTCAACGTCAACAGGAGATAAGATCTCCTTTAACCTCGGCTGGAGATAAGATCTCTTCCGAGCTTTAACTTCAATGTCAATGTCAATAGGAGATAAGATCTTCTTTAAACCTCGGCTGAGATAAGATTTCTTCTCCCAAGCTTCAACGTCAACTTCAATAGAAGATAAGATCTCCTTCAATGTCGCTGGAGATAAGATCTCCCCGAGCTTCAACGTCAACGTCAATAGGAGATAAGATCTCCTTCAATCTCGATTGGAGATAAGATCTCTTCCGAGCTTCAACTTCAACTTCAACTCTAACGTCAACGTCAACCTCAATAGGAGATAAGATCTTCTTCAACCTTGGCTGGAGATAAGATCTCCTCGAGCTCCAATCCTTCAACAGAAGATAAGATCTCCTTCAATTTTGGCTGGAGATAAGATCTCCTCCGAGCTTCAAATGTCAATGTCAACAGGAGATAAGATCTCCTTCAACCTTGGCTGGAGATAAGATCTCCTCCGAGCTTCAACTTCAACGTCAATAAGAGATAAGATCTTCTTCAATCTCGGTTGGAGATAAGATCTCTCCGAGCTTTAACTTCAACTCCAACGTCAATAGGAAGATAAGATCTCCTTCAACCTCGGCTTGGAGATAAGATCTTTTCCGAGCTTCAACGTCAACGTCAACGGAGATAAGATCTCCTTCAATCCTTGGCTGGAAGATAAGATCTCTTCCGAGCTTCAACTTCAACGTCAATAATAGGAGATAAGATCTCCGAGTTTTAACTTCAATGTCAACGTCAACAGGAGATAGATCTTCTTCAACTTCGTTGGAGATAAGATCTTTTCCGAGCTTCAACGTTCAACGTCAACAGGAGATAAGATCTCCTTCAATCTCTGTTGGAGATAAGATCTCACCCAAGCTTCAACGTCAACAGGAGATAAGATCTCCTTCAATCTCGGTTGGAGATAAAATCTCTTCCGAGCTTCAACATCAACAGGAGATAAGATCTCCTTCAACTTCGACTGGAGATAAGATCTCTTCCGAGCTTCAACTTCAATGTCAACGTCAACAGGAGATAAGATCTTCTTCAATCTCGGCTGGAGATAAGATCTCCTCCGAGCTTCATAAGATTTTCTTCAATCTTGGCTGGAGATTAAGATTTTTTTTTGAGCTTCAACATCAACGTCAATAGGAGATAAGATCTCCTTCAACCTTGGCTGGAGACAAAATCTCTCTCGAGCTTTGAACGTCAATAGGAGATAAGATTTTTCTTCAACCTCGGATGGAGATAAGATTTCCTCTGAGCTTCAACTTCAACGTCAACAAGAGATAAGATATCCTTCAACCTTGGCTGGAGAATAAGATCTTTTTCGAGCTTCAACGTCAACGTCAACGGTCAACGTCAAAGAAGATAAGATCTTCAACCTCTGCTGGAGATAAGATCTCCCCGAGCTTCAACGTCAATAGAAGATAAGATCTCCTTCAACCTCGGCTGGAGATAATTCCTGAGCTTCAAACTTCAACGTCAACGTCAACAGGAGATAAGATCTTCTTCAATCTCGGCTGGAGATAAGATCTCCTCCGAGCTTCAACGTCAACAGGAGATAAGATCTCCTTCAACCTCTGCTGGAGATAAAGATCTCTCCTAAGCTTCAACGTCAATAGGAGATGAGATTTCCTTCAACCTCAGCTGGAGATAAGATCTCCGAGCTTCAACGTCAACCTCAACAGGAGATAAGATCTTCAACCTCGGCTGGAGATAAAATCTCCTCCGAGCTTCAACGTCAACAGGAGATAAGATCTCCTTCAATCTCGGTTGGAGATAAGATCTCCCCCGAGCTTTGTTGTCAACAGGAGATAAGATCTCCTTCAACCTCGGCTGGAGATAAGATCTTCCCCGAGCTTCAACTTCAACAGGAGATAAGATCTCTTTTAACCTCGGTTGGAGATAAGATCTTCCCCGAGCTTTAACGTCAATAGGAGATAAGATCTTCTTCAACCTCGGCTGGAGATAAGATCTTCTCCGAGCTTCAACTTTTCAACGTCAACGTCAACGTCAATAGGAGATAAGATCTCCTTCAATCTTGACTGGAGATAAGATCTTTTCCGAGCTTCAACGTCAACCTCAATAGGAGATAAGATTTTCAACCTCGGTTGGAGATAAGATCTTCTCCGAGCTTTAACTTTAACGTCAACATCAACAGAAGATAAGATCTTCAACCTCGGCTGGAGATAAGATCTCTTCCGAGCTTCAATCTGAACAGATGCAGAGTCCGAAAAAGGACTTCGACAGTCGTCTTTTTTGTACTTTCTTTCTTCGAATTTCGAACTCGAGAGAGGAGATTATTGTTGGGGATAAATCCCGCTCCCGTTAAAGTCCAGTCTGATGCTTAGTCTAATGCAACTGGTAATCACGGAAGAGCTTCGATCGAAAATTCTTCCTCCAACGGTCGGATCCTAGTCGAACTCCTCTAGCGGCCGAACTCCAGCCGAACTCGTCCAGCGGTCGAACTCCTTCCGGACTTCTTTTTCAGTCAGATTCCTCCATGAGCCGAACTCCTTCCGGACCTCTTCTTCAGTCGGATTCCTGCAGGAGCTGAACTCCTTTCGGACTTCTTCAGTCGGATTCTTCTATGAGCCGAACTCTTTCTGAACTTCTTCTTCAGTTAGATTTCTATAGGAGTCGAACTCCTTTCGGATCTCTCCTTCAGTCAGATTCCTCCAGAAGTCGAACTTCTTTCGGACCTCTTCTTCAGTCGGATTCCTACAGGAGCCGAACTCCTTCCAAACTTCTCCTTCAATCGGATTTTTATAGGAGCTGAACTCCTTCCGGATCTCTCCTTCAGTCGGATTCCTTCAGAAGTCGAACTCCTTCCGGACCTCTTCTTTAGTCGGATTCTTATAGGAGCCGAACTCCTTCCGGACTTCTCCTTCAGCCAAACTTTATCTAGATTCCTCCAGCGAATTACTTCCAGATTTCTAGTATTCCTCTCAGATGATCCCCTCTAGACATATTCCCTTCAAGAGTTCGAACTCTTCTGAAATTGATATATGTCAAAGTTCTTCACCAACCAACGCCTGCTTTCTTCGAACCACGGCTATTAAATCTCGACGAACGGTCACTATCAATCTGACGACACCCCTCTCCGTAGCAAACTCCAAGCGGCCCCAAGCGGCCCCCTATCGGACGGTTATGGCTATCACTATCAGTCTGACGACACCTCTTTCTCCGTACCAAATCTCATGCAGCCTCGAGCGGCCCACTATCGGACGGTTATGGCTATCACTATCAGTCTGCTATAGCCTCTGTCTATAAAAAGGGACCCTCAGATTATTTTTTCTAAGCTCTCTTCTCCTTTTCGAAACTCTGCCGAATTCTTTCCTGAGCACTCCATTTCTGTTGGCTAGAAGAGCTGACTTGATCGTCGGAGGGTCCTGTCGGAGCCACCACCATCGGCTCTGGACGGAAATTTGTTTTGCAGGTCATCGGCAGCGACCTCTTCCTCAGCTCTTGCTCGATTCAGCATCGACCAGATTCTGCACCAACACCGCCGATTCTCCTTTCCGAACTGGCATTCCTGATGAGGTAGGAGATAATAAATATATCTCTCTAGATAAAGTAGGAGACAACAAATATATCTCGCCTAACAAGGCAAGGCTAACTGCTTGTTCTCCTTTCTTCTCAAGGCTCTTTAGTCTCTCTACCTATAAATAAAGGTCCATAGGAGACCCTCAAGATATGAAATCACTTCTCTCCAACACGCTCACTCCTTCCCATTTGTTCTAAACTTCTGACTCGCACATTGGAGGGTCCCCATCAGACCAACTCCCGTCCGGAGACTTATTTTGCAGGTCCAGCTATCACCGTCCTACCGACCCATCCTATAGTTGCTGCCCAACTCCAGCCAACCCAACCTAAGATAGAATTCTATAGCAATTGGATCCCTTATTTTGGCTTTAACATTCATTGATTAGATTTCTGCTACTCCATAGTTTTCCCCCTTCTTCCGACATGTGTAGGTTGTTGCAGGACAAGTTACTCTTCTCTTAGTTTCAAGAACAAGGTCATCTTCCCCTTGCACCATTTGACCCCCATGCTCACACATTTGAGGTATATTTGCTATGTTTGTCTCAGGGGTGCTGCAAGAGTTGCTTTGTTGCAACAATGACCCCAAATTGTACTGTATCTGCATCATGGATTCCTCCAAATTGCTGTGAGAAGGCTTGTTGGTTATAATTATGGGTTTGCCTCTCTACTCCATGGATTCAAGATGTTGCAAAATTATGATGCCTATGAGTAGTCTACATTCTAGGGGCCATACTTGATCTTCTATTGAAACCACCATTCTCAGAACCATCTCGAACCAGATGGTTCAGGGCGTGCCGAACCGGACCGGCAGGGAACTGGGATGGTTCCAGCAGAAAAAATGGCACATGCCGGTGCCAAGAAAGAAAGAGAGAGAAATAGAGGTAGAGGGAAAGGAAGAGGTGTTGGAAGTCGGTAGTGGCCCTTTGCGGCCGCTAGAGGATGGTGGAAGCCGCTGTGGCTCGGTTCGATCGATGGGACTACTGCAACGAGCAAGAAAGAGAGAGAAAGGGAGGAGACCACTGGAGATGGGAGGATAGGATGGTGGAGAGGCCGTCGGAGATCTCTGGGTGGCCATCATGGTCACTTGGCGGCGGAAGTGGCGCGGGCGGAGTCGCGAAAGTGGTGGACGTCGACCGTTTTTTTAAAGAGAAGATGAATAATGAAGTTTAAAAATAGTGAAGCCGACACTCGATTTGCCGGCTTCACTATTTCAAATTTTTTTAAAAAATCCAGAAATAGTGAAGCGGGCAAACTCATTGCCGGTTTCACTGTTATCGAGTCTTTTCAAAAAAGCCCGTGAAACACGGCAAACCCATTGTTGTGAAATAAGGGCAATCGCCCCTCTCTGGCAGACTCCCTTCTCTCTCTCTTCCTCTCTTTTCCTCTCATTCTCTCTTTTTCTCCTCCCTCTATCAGTTCGCGCTGGTTTGATCTGGTATGTAACCGTACCAGATCGTGCTGCCAACCGACCGGAATGGCCACCGATACTGGAACTGAGAACCTTGGTTGAAACATTGTCATTAGAGCTTGCTATAATGTTGATTGCAACTCTGGTTCTTTTCACCTTCTCTATGGGAGTCCGGTATTCATTGTGGGTCTAAACAATCTCACGCCTCGACTGCTTTTTCATCTGACAAAGTTGTAGAGCAGTTCTGCATCAACTAGATTGTAGCATTATGAGGTGTATCTGTTAAATGTCTCCTCGTTCTTTCTGTCATCCTTTTGTGTGTGTTTGTCTGTGTTCACATGCATGTGCATGCTTTTATGAGGCATGCATTCAAGCATTATAATGGTAAGCGTGCCTTCTACTCCACCCAAGAAGCAGCAGAATTTCAATTAAAATTAGATTAAGAGGATAGACAAAATGAAGTTAGTAATAACACTTAGAAAGCAATATAAACTTTAGAGGGGGATCAAGACAAAGTGAGGGCAACAACAAACACGAAATCACTCAATGACCCAATTTTTCTTCATGAGTTAAGTAGTAATACTAGTTTGCCTTGTTCCAATCCTATTCCACTTTCAAAATCAGTCTAGAAAGTTTTATGTTTATAAAAAGGGTGTTCCAATGCACAAGGCTAATGATACTATGAGATTTAGGGAGGTTTTTCATATTTCAAACTTGTGACACCCAAGTCACAATGGGTGTCCCCACTATTGCACCAAGCCCATCCTTAGAAAGTCCTCTGTTTATCTTCTTCAGAAAGGAGAAAAAGAAAATGCATACCATCAAAATGCGGTCCTTGCTCAATCTCTTTAGATGCCAAAGTTTTCAATCTCTTTAGTAGACAAGAGTCCACACTTTGGTCAGGAACCACCAATTGCTCTAGATGAAGGTACAATGATATATTGAGGCCATGATTGAGAGCATGGAACGTGTTTGCATTGACATCTGCTTTGGTAAGGCCATCTCTTTAAGAATTCCCTTTAAAACAAATGTTTAAATCATCGCTTGGATCTAATGGACAATCAAATTCAATTGGAAACACAACCTGCCTTGCAGCTTTTTGGAGACAAAACATTTCAACTTTCAACTTGAATTAACAATTTCTTTGAAGCTGTCCATTCCCAATATTTGAAGGCCATAAATTTCATTCCAGAGTTTTAGCTTTGGTTAATCCCCATTCCAAAGCTAATTTCCAACCATTTGTTGGAATATCTGACGTCATAATGATCTATTCTTACTGTTTCAGTAACAGGAGCTGTGATCGCTGTCGTAGGCGGTCAAAAATAAAACCTAACTCACTACTATATAGATAGGATGAGTCGGGATCGTATCCACAGGGATCGTGTTAATTGCATTTAAATAATAAATTAAAAGCAAGATTAAGATCGATTAATTAAAAGACTACTTAAATTAATTTAGAAAGCAAATTAAATAACAAATAATTGAAAGAAGAGTTTCAAGTATGGAGATGGATTCTCAGAATTTCAATTGATCACTTATCTAATAGTTGGTATTCTTTTTAATCGCTTTAATTGATATCTAACCAATAAAAATATAACCCATCTTAGAGAGCACGACATATATCCTTAGATCACAGCCCATTCCTTAAAGTTATAGACTAGTCTAAATAGATTTAGATATAAAACCTAGAATTAATTTGAACATAATTTATTTCAAGAGCATGAATCTTATCCGTAGATCACGGTTCGCCCCAAGGATAATAAACTATTCCAGATTAATTGCAAGGAAATAAAGATACAAAAGAATTATAAAGAAAACTAGTCTTTATTGCATAATAAAAAGATACAAAAAGTGGGAAATAGAAAACACCGTTAGAATAAGATCACAATGATCTCCTGAGAAAGAGAGGATCAGCCAGACATCGGGGAGCTTCTCGTTGAAATCTTCATCCTTGGAGCCTTGTAGAAGAATCTAGGCAGCAACAGATGACAGAAATTCAGAATAGGAGAGAAGTTTTGGTGGAGATGTAAGCTTAGATTTTTGATGTGTTGGAAGAGAGAAGGAAGAAAGCTTGAGAAGAGAGAAATAGGGAGAGAGAGCTTTTAGAGAGGCTGTGGCATGAAGAAGGGCTTTGGAGAGGCTGATTCCCAAAGAGGGGAGGGTTATGTCTCATTGGTTTGGCTCTAGGGAGGTTTTTATAGAGAGAAAAGGAGAGAAATTGGGTTAAAATAAGAGAAAAATCAAGAAAATAGAGTCAGGATCGGATTCTGTTGCCTGTGATAATTTTCTGCCGTTGGATCGGATTCAAACGGTCCAGATTTAATCAAAATCGGCCACTTGTAGCTTAAACAGGATCTGGATTAATTCTCAACCATCCGATCGAGCTTAGGATTGAATTTGGACCGTCAGATGGGCGCCTGATCTCCTTAATCAAGTCGGAATCAATTTTTGGTCATTGGATCTTGATCGGCTCGAATTTGGGCCGTTGGATTGTGCAAAACACTGCTGGATGCTTTCGAATCAAATCGAGATTTGATGTTGACCGTCGGATCTGAGGCGGGATGAATGGCTACCATTCGATCGCGCAAGTACTGTGCCGCTGGACCACGTGGACTAAGCGCATGGAAGACCTGGGCCAATCATCGTGCGCCGTCCATTGCAAAATTATCTTTTTACCGCTGTTAGCCGCGATGGATTTTTAGTAAACCCCTTAAGGGTCTATGTCTGTCACGCGATGCTCCCTGATTAGCTCCACCTGTTGAGCTGGCCGATCTGCGTAGGATCTGTGGACCGGCCGGTCGGTCTATCGTGCATTGGCGGGCCTAATGGGCCAAATTTTTGGCCTTTTTATATTTTTTCTTTATTTTTCTTCAAAACTTCATTTTGGATACATTTTAAGTCCAATTCGCTTCAAATTTATTTCGTTGTGATCCATAAATCGAGCTCTTTTCATCCATAATCTTTTTTCTGCAAAAGATAAAATAAAAGTATCAATTCTTAAAAATAAAGATAAATTAATTTAATAAATTAATATTTTTATACATATATTTTATGTGTTTATCACACCTTCCAACTTGAACTTTGCTCGTCCTCGAGTAAAGCAGATAAAATAGCAATATATATCAACTTAGCTTTGAAGTAAAAGTTAAGTTTAGATACTCCTAAAGGTAGCTGATATCCGGTCAGACCATTAAAGAGGTACATTATCAGATTACTAATTTGACCCAATTAGTGGTTTGAGTGTTAGCCATAGAAATTTTTAGAAATCTTCTTTCGCCAACTCTCCACTTTACTCTTTAAATCCTCTAACTTGATGTGAGCTGGGTTTATTGTCTTTCTTGCAATTTAGTCTCCTTATTATCCACTTTTTTTTTTAGATTCTTGCATCCCCACCTTTTGATGCGAGCCACAATGCTTAGGCGAAGAGAGCCGGTTGCTCAGTAAGACAATGCTAAATCTCTTTTTAATTCACACTGTCCATCTTTTTTACGCGAACCACAATGCTTACTTAGGCGAAGAGACTCGGTTACTCAGTGGCAAATCAATATTTTTTTTTTTTTATAAATAAATTTTAAGGGATACTTTTGCATAGTTTGACCTTTCCACCTAACTCATGAAGTAGATTCTTTATATCACTCTTAAAATTTGGTCTGGTCTAAACTCTTTCATTTATTAGATTTTCTTAATAATTTACTCAGTATCTCTAAAATTATCTAGACCGTTAATCACTCATTGATTAGGGTGCCTAATTAACTCTAAATCAAAACAAAGTTTGGGTATATAAAGCTAATTATTTCAAAGTATACTTAAGGACGCACAAGTTTAAAGTTAGTTATCCTCCCTCCCAACTTAATTTCCATTATCCTCAATGGAAGAAGAGAAAAAAAATAAAAATATTTATCAAGGAGGGTACCACCTGGTTTATTATTTGCAGGTTCTTAGTATATTCCATCAAGTTTATACAGGATGTTTTGATGTGCTCCCCCCAACTTAGGCCAATCGTCTTTATTAGTTTCCTACAAAATGATAAAACTAGAAAACTCAAAATCTGAAAAATAAAATGATGGGTTGCCTCTCAACAAGCGCTAAGTTTAAGGTCTTTAGCCAGACCAGGTGACTACCTATCCAGTGTCAAAAATTGGATTGACAAATTCTAATAGTTTTGGATTGCCAATTTCAGGAAGATGGCTTGATAAATTTCAATATTTTCTCGTCAATCTGCAGAAAGTAACTCACAGTCCTATTTTTAGTCAGTTTTATTTTTCTAATTTTAAGATAATAATTTATGAACCCATTCATATACTCTTGTTTATTGAGAATTTCTTCTATTTGTTCTTCTAGTATGCTCATGAATTTAGATGTTAGGGTAAAGGTTGAGTCCGATGTAATGGGTACCGGAAGGATGTCACTTAATTCTAAACATGCGTACTCAGGTGTGACTAAGGATGGATTTAGTTCTAGAGAAGGTGGTGATTCTAGAGGGAAAGCTATTGGAGCAGGTATTGATTCATATTTCTCAGCCCATAAGGAAGTGGTGCTAAAATTGGATGGCTCTAATAATGTATTTTCATTTTCAATATATCCATCTACATTAAAATTATCCACTCTAAAAGGATCCAAACGTGTTTTTTAGAGTCCAAACGTGTATGCACTGGATCTTGAGAAATAATTCTAGGGGTAGCTTCCTTATTTATATCTTTAGGTTCATCCATCTCAAAATAGTTTTCAATTTGTATATTGGGCTGTTCTATAAGAGTTTCATTAACATTGGAGCTCTCAGCCATATATTGCTCTCTTGGGTTAATTATGGGCTGATTAGATAATTCTTCCTCCTTCCAACTATTAAATGCAGTAGTTAACTGATTAACTTGGGTTTCTACTAATTGAGTTTGGGAGTGGATGATCTGGGTTTTCATATTTAGCTCCTTTAATTCTTGTAATATTTTTTTCTTAAATACCTCACTATAGGCACTTGAAGAGGGTTGCTGATCATTTTGATATTGGTATGCTGTACAAGTTTCCTCTGGATAACTAGGTTCATAATTAATTGCTGGTTGTGGTATCCCGTAAGAATTTGAATAGTTTTCCTAACCCAGATTATAGGTGTTGGAGCAAGGATTGTAATAATTGGTAGTCTAGGTTTGTGTTGGGTAATTTTGCTCATGCGCAAATTTTCAAGGTCGATACAGCTGGACATTCACTAATCAGGTGGTGGGGACTTGAACATATGTCACATACATGCAAAGGTAAGGGAGGAGAGTGTCTCATTTTTAATAGACAGTCAAGTTTCTGGGACAACTCATCTACCTTATTTTGGATATTAATGGAGTTTTCAGCCTCATAGATTCCACCACTATTAGTTTCATACATGGATGTATAGGGATCATAGGTGTAAGAAGGGGTAAAGTATTTTCTAGATTGGCGAAAAGGTGTAGCCATAATTCTAGGTTTAACCGCTCTAAAGATTTGTTTAATTTTAGGATCTAGGGGTTAAATTTCAGGTCGTGATGATCAATGCTCAAGTAAATGCCCTACAATTATACCTTAGAGCAGACACAAAAAGATTTTAGTTTAGTTTTTTTTTTTTAGAATTTTTTTTAAATGAGATAAAAAGAGATAAAAGAAATTCTAAAGATGAGAGCCTAAAGAGTCCTAAAACTAAGAAATAGATTAGAGTTTTATTTGGTTTAATATTTGTGGGTTAGCAATCAAGTTATACAATCAATCCTAGCTAAGGGTTATTCTAGATCTAGATAGCTCATAACTGCCAAGGTCACCTTCAAGCCCTCCAAGTAAAGAATCAGTCAATCAACTGGCCAGATAAGTGTAAGGTCGGTGGGAGTCCCCCCATTGCTTGCCTTAGACATCAATTATGTTTGGCCAGGTAAGCTAACGGAACCAATTATAAACCATCTTCCTTCGGACCTAGTCGTCCCTGAACCACTTGCCTAGACACCAATTGAATTGACTAATCCTAACCTGGTCTAACTTTTAGAATTTCTTGTCCTAATGAGCTCGAGTATCTTTAGGGGTCAACGTCTAATTAATTTTAAGAATTAAGGTTTGGATCACTGCAATATGAAGGTTTGTGATTTTTGGGCTAAGGAAGGGTGATCAAATCCCCACTTTATCTTGTTTAATTGGGTTTAGCATCCTTAAAGTGTCTTATGAAGATGAGATGCAAAAAGTCAAGATGTCCAAGTAAAGTATAACAATCAAATTTGAATTAGATAATTTTACTTGTTAAGTTATGTGATTAGATCAGCTTACATGATCTACTTCCTTTCTTTATAAGCATTGTCCCATGTTATCAGTTGTGAATTTGCTATCATGTTACTCTTTTCTGTTTGCTTGCGTAGATTGTCTTTCTTTATAAACACTGTCCCCTCTTTATAAGCATTGTCACAAAAAATATATTTTTAGCAAGTGCTAGTGCATAATATATTGCTTTCATTTTTGTCTTGCACGTCTAAATTTCTACTAGTGCTCTTTTCAAAATTCCATGTCAAAATTCCATGGTTGAGACTTGAGACAGCCGTTTATCATATAATTTGCAATTTCCAAGCTTTTCAACCATTGTTCTTGGTCTTTAATTAGTTATATCTGGAATACTGAAACTCTGAAAGTGTTCTGGATTGCTTTTTTCCCATTAGTATTAATTTTGTTAACTTTAATCTGTCACTGGTGCTCATCTATTTGAGCTTTCCTATTCTAATGAACTAAAACAAGTTGCATATTCACCATGTGCTTTACTCCTTTCTCTGACAAAAACAAGAATTAATACTGGTGGGTGTTCTTCTAAAATTATGAGGTTAAGCACGATAGCTGTAGGTGTATCTTTGTTCTGAACTCATTTTCCATTCTGAATCTGTAGCATGTAAACCTCATTCCTGAATCATTTAACAGGTTCTGACTTGTGGAAGTAGCTAATGGTAGACTGTACACTTGCAAGTGCAGTGACTGATAGTTGTCAAACAATAGATTTCAGAACATGAGTTGATTCTGGGAGCCGTTTGAGATTTTAAGTTGCTCTTGGCTGTATTCTGCTTTGCCTTGGAGTAGACTAATGGAATGAGAAATAAGGCTTACAGAAACTAGTTTAAGAAACTAGAGCATATTTGTCATGGATGGTTGCTGAGTAAGCTTATCCATTGTTTTGTGAAAGTTCTGAAGAGTTCCTTGTGTCCAATTCTCATGGAGGATGATGTAATACATATTGCTAGAAGGTTGGGTTAATGTTGTACATATTTGTCAATCTGCTGCTAAATTTTATTATTTATTCCAGGGCTAATTGCCTCCTTACCTTAGTTTCTCCTCTTTTCATCTTTCATCTTATTTCTTGATAAACTTACCATGATCTACCAATAAAAATAAATTTGTTTAGAAGCAAATTATGATGTTATTAGTTATCATTGCCTATTTGACAAGATGCTTTCAACTACATTTTTGTTGTCTTTGTTCAAGTCCTTTAGGTAGGTCTAACCATGTTCAGTTATGATTTTACAGAATTGATTCTCACCTAGCACAAAGCACATTATAGATGCACTATAAGGGCACTGCTATTACATTATGTGTATGCTTAACTGTTACTTTAGTGAATTTTTTTTGCTTCAAAAAAAAAAAAAGAAAAAAGAAAATGTGACACTATAATCGGTTCAAGTAGTTTCGTTTACCCAACTATCATGCCATTTTGCAGCATCTTCAACCAAAGATTCACTATAATATAGTTCACATAGAACGTGTTTGACTTATGAATACAAGTTTTTGACTCATTTATGGGGTTATTGTAATATATCCTTTAAGAATTTCTGGTTTTAGTTTTGTGTGACACCTTATAGATTAAAATCTCATCAGAAAACATGTAAATGGTTCAAGACATTAAGGCACTACCTCATCCAAAATTTAGAAATTTATCGGTAATTCATTTTTTCATGCTTGAGAACATTTATAGATAGTTCTTTTTAGGTTTTACTCAAAATTCTTTTTCATGGTTATTTTTCAATGAACATCCCCACCTTTTCAGGAGAGTAAAACCCTAAATACACTAGGAGAGGAGCCAACTTATATAAGTTCTGCAACCAAGCTACCTAGCACAGGGATTCAAGTACCAGGAGCACAGGTTATGTCATAAGGGTGGCAATGGATTAGGTCCAGTTGGGTCAAGTGAGGATAGCAAGATAGAGAAGCTTGGCTTATACATGACCCAATTCAAGGTCAGGTCAAGACGTCTTGACCACACCCGCCCAATGGGTTCTTCTAGGTCAACCATTTTACCGCAATCTAATCCACTTTGCAAGATCCAGTCCCTAACAAACTGAACCTAACCTATCAAATCTAATCTTTATAATTGTTACCGGATAATTTCCAAAATAATTTAAAAAACTAGTTTTAAGAAAAATACCAGCCACTTGAAAATTCTTATTCAAGTTCATAATAATCTGATCCAAATCATTTCAACCCAAACAGAATTCTACTATAATGATCTAAGATCAGGTCAAGACCTCATGACCATAACCACCCATGGGATATTCCAGATCAGCCATTTTACCCTAATCAAATCCACTTTGCAAGACCCAGTCCCTAATAAAATTAACCTAACCTATCAAATCTAATCTTTATAATTGTTATTTGATAATTTCCAAGATAACTTAAATAACTAATATTAAGAAAAATACCAACATAACAACCCAACCTAAATCATTTCAACCCAAACAGAATTCTACTACAATAATCCGAGTCAGGTCAAAGCTCTGACCCATACTTGACCTATTTAAAGTCCAGGTCAGAAAATTGTTCGACGCATACCTGACCCTAACTGAAAATGCCCTTGACACAAATGCAGTCCAAACAAAATCAGGTAGGGTCAGTTTTTCTGGTCAAAAAAGTTATGTTACT
>QRFJ01000714.1:321422-348207 GCA_006176705.1 Cocos nucifera | reverse complement strand
GAATAATATCGTTCTGTAGATCCAAGTCTAACTTCACACCGAGCTTCTCAAGCTCTTTCAAGTCCTTGATCATCATCAGACAGTGATCTTGGACTGACTGCCCATCATGTATCTTAGCCTTAAAAAGTCATTTCGTGACTTAATACTTGGCTATGCGACTCTGTTCACCAAACATCTCTTGTAGGTGAGCCAACATTTGGTGAGCAGTCCTGATATCTTCATGTTGGCATTGGAGCTCATCAGACATCGAGCCCAACATGTAATATCTGGCCTTATTATCTTTGTCTATCCATTTTTTCAGAGACGCTCTCTATTCAGTGGATGGACGGGCTGGTAAGGTGGGAGGATCCTGATCCAATACATGGGTTAATTTCTCGAAACCCAAAATAATTTTATAGTTTCTGAGCCAATCTTTATAATTGAATTCGGTCAGTCTATGTGTGTCTAGGATACGTGCTAATGGGTTGAACGCAGACATTTTTCTATAGAGAGTCAAAGATTCTAGTTAGATA
This sequence comes from Cocos nucifera, assembly GCA_006176705.1. Taxonomy (NCBI): domain Eukaryota; kingdom Viridiplantae; phylum Streptophyta; class Magnoliopsida; order Arecales; family Arecaceae; genus Cocos; species Cocos nucifera. The sequence goes on along the minus strand of QRFJ01000714.1, from coordinate 347,695 downwards.
CTGTAATTATGACTTGACCAATTTATTTAGGGATTTTATTTTTAAACAAATTAGCTCCCACTATTTTCTCAGATCCCTATACTCCCTCTGTAGAGATGCAAAAATCTCCATGATTAATGATTTCTAGTGGGTGGTGCGGTCTCACCAACTGACTCATCACCTCACCTAATAGTTATTGGTGATGGGTTAGCCAATGAGTGAACAACTCTTGTTCAATGATTCTCTAATCATGGTGCACCCAAACTTGATCTCTAATTCATGAATCTCACCGTATCTGAAATATTGATCCACTCCTTAGTTAAGTCAGACCCACCATTTGCACAGACTGGATTCCTAATTGAGTCTCTCACCATATCCAAAATATTGAGCCCAACTCATCCTCCAGCCCATAGCATCCAATGCCTAATAGACATGGTTGCATCTTTTCGATGCAACTAAGCCACTGTATCCAGTCGAGAACAATCAACTCTGGGAAGGGTCCACACATCTACAATGGTGGAAGACCTCAGACTTAATCTTTTCTTAGGGAGAATTGATTTAGGTCTCTTTAAACTAGACTTGTCATTAGTCATAACAATTATGACTAATCTAGTGGCATGGATTAGCTCGGATTATTGACCACCTCAGATCAGAACTGTATCAACAGATATGGCTAGGTAAGTGAGATCGGTGGAAGAAATATGCCATTAACTCGTACAAGAATGCATTTAGGTCGAGTAGCTTCCAATTAAAAATCAGTTGGTCGTATATGCCAAACTTACCTTAGACACCAAATTGTTGAGTCAGAACCAATTGGATTAGCCTACAATCCAGACTCTAACCTCTAAGCCTAATTAGGTCTTGCTTGATCGTGACTCGATCTTGACCCAGACTTAATCCTATTAGGCTGGTCAATTTAAGCATTGTTGATCCCCTCTAACCAACTCTTGATTCGGTTTGATCAACCGCTTAGACCTAATTGAGCTACCCAAGCCCGAACCCAGTATTATGAATATGTCTTAGATCTGAAATTCTTAATTTTAGATCTAATTAATATTTCATAATATTAATTTTTAATTAAGTAGGGTTCATAAACAAAATATGCACAATAAATCCTAGGGTTTCAGGATCTAGGATTTTACAAAAAGTAAGTTTTGGGTTTCTGATTAAGGACAAACACGCAGCATCCCTACACGTCATAAGAATGCTCTATTGAATGGGAGGAGAGAGCCTTTAAACTCTTCTTCATTCTTATGACCGGACGACCAAGAGGAATGCCTTAATCAGGAACATACAATACTACAAAATAGTTTTAGATCTATATCATATATCTCATATACAAATTAGATTTAATCATGGCATATTTTGCATACATCTCATGTATCGAATCATTCATATTTTTAGATTTAAATTATCTTACAATAATCTAAAAAATTAAATTTAAATTGATCTAATCAAAATAAATTCTAATCTAGATAATTATGTAGAACTATTCTACAACTAGTCTAGACATGCATCAATCAAATCTCATATAATATTTAAAATTAAATAATTTTTATTTGCTATTTTTTAGATGTTATTATAACCATTATAATATCAAAAAATAGTAAATAAATAGATCTAAAATATGTTTTAATCAAATTAAATTAAAAATATATAAGACTGTTCTATAGAACTATTCTATTTTAGAACTAGTCATGCATATTTTCTAATCCTAGATCCAAATCATTTAATTTTAATTTTTTCTAATTTTAGATCTGATCACATATCATGTGACATCTGAAATTACTTATTTTTTAATTAAAATAAATTTAAAAATAGATCTAAATACTTTTAGAACCTTGGCTCTGATACCAGTTAAAGGAAAATCCTGATTTTTCGGACCAGGTTCGTTTAGATCTGATCCGATCAAGAGATATATTTCAAATTTTTTTCTCTTTGATCTAGATCATATCTAGGATGTTTCAAATATAATTTTTATTATTTTAATAATTAAAATAAAATTAGATAAATTAAATCAAATTTAATTTACCTTGAAGTGGGTAATCCTATTACCCGATGATGATCCTGTGAGCAGCGGAAGGTTCTGGATCTAGCCACGCAAGTGCCTGGCCTCTATCGGTATCCACTCAGGCTGGATCTAGAGATCCTCTTCTTCTCTATCACGTCTCCAAAAATTAGATCTAGATCTGATCTGGAGGATCTTCAAAACTCCTTTTGAAGATCAGCAGTTGTCCTTTGCAGCAGCGCAGCCTTCTAGCTTTCAGTCGCCTTTCTCTCATCTGGATTGCACCAACCAAGCTCCAAAACACTTTTGGACGTGGAGAGGAGAGGGAGAAGGTAGGTTTGGCATGGAGGAAGAGGGGAGAGGCAGCCTTGGGGCATGGAGATTTCAATTCTCCAATCTATAATTTGAGTTGGGCGTAGGGTCTTATTTATAGACTGTCTGTGATCCAACTTCTCTTCTTCCCAACCAATCATAACTCTTTGTAAAATCAGATCTAAATTCTGATTGGTGGAGAATAGAGTCCCCTAGATTCCTCCTTAGAGGGTGCCTAAGATCAGTCAAAGTTGGTTCTTAGGAGAACTCTAATTGGAATTCAAAAAGGAGATGGAGTCCCTATCCAACAGGGACTCCTGGGCGCCTCCAACTTGGGCACACGCCAAGGGTGGCATGCGCCCTCTTCCTTACCAGGTTCTGATAGGGGGACAGGCCCCCACCAGCTCTCCAATAGGTGCATGACACATGTGGATAGAAGTCAAAGTGTCAATGGTCAATATTTGACCAGTCAAAGGTCAGACTTTTGACCAAAGTCAAAGAACGAGAAATGGCAGGTGACCAAAAATGGCAGGTAATGTTTTACAAAATAAGACAACCTTTTCTGACTTGGACAAGCTCCAGTCAGACCAAATGAAGGCCTCTGATTGAGCACAAACTCCTTTGGCTTAGTCAGGACAACTTATTTATGATAGTAAAAGAAGAACGTTAGGTTCAATCGAGTGCTAGCACGATTTTCTTGAACCTAATTGAATCTCATTCAGATCAATTGAACTGGATCAGTTCAATTGATGATCACCAGATTCAAACCCTTATTTGTGTGACCCAGTTAGATTTAGTTCTATATGGTAATGGGATATGTCATGATCTCTATCATCGACATCATCGAAACTCCTTTCGATGGATCAGAACTCTTCTAATTCGAATAGCTAGAATGATCGATCATCTAAATTATTCTAATTGCTCCCAAAATCCACTAGTGACACCTAGCAGTATATGGTGGCAACCCATCAGAGCTAAATGCGAACCTCTTAGTGCAGCTACCTGTGTGATTAAGTTCTTCTATCTTGAGCCCCGATCAGATTAGGGTTAAGGTGAACTCGTCAAACCCTAGTCTCTATCATATGATGTAATCATTCAATTTAAGTCCAATGTGAAAATCTAAATAGAAACTCTTTCTATTATTTCACTCTACCATAGCCATGGACTTCTGGACTTGATTCTCATGATCATCATAGGACTGCTCCTCTACCACCAGAGGTAGATAGATTCCATCTTGATGCTATCCAGTTCCTACAATGAACATGCTATAGCCAACATACACCTCAGGATTTTGAATGGCTAGGGTAATGGTGTAGTCAAACTATAACACCCTCTAGGTGAACTGCCGATGCATCTCAGGTCAAAGAACCAGACATACTACTGCAGCATCGAGTCAGTCATTGACGAGAAGGTAGACTCCCTAATGACTACTCGAGATGGTCACGCTCAGTGCCCTCGTTCTCTAACGAGTACCTATACTCTCACTCTAGTGTCTCTACACCATAGACTCAAGACTCATCTACTAAAGAGAAGCGATTGTACACCACCTTCTGGATCAATCACCATCCTCGTGATGATCCTATGGTTGGGAGCATTTTATGAGTTAATAATGATTATTCATGTCTTAAATTTTCAACTTTTGAAAATATGAATTATCATTTTTATTAACTCAAAGGATGTATCACAGACACTAAATATACATATGTGATAGAAAATAATCCATTTTATTGATATTAGTCAAAATTATAATTTTGTCCCTAGAAGTGTATTACAAGTGTCAGCCAATTCTGGCTTCTAGGGCACATATATCTAACATATATTTCATATTAATAAAAATAAAAAATGTAAGAGAGATGACATAAATAATATTTTACTTTGGCATTGTCGATTAGGTTATATTAGTGAGGCTTGGATTAACAAGTTATACAAAGAAAAGTTCTTTGATCCCTTTAATTATGAATCATTAGAAATTTATGAATCATGTCTTATCAGTAAAATGACCAAGATTCCATTTAGTGGATATAGAGAAAGGACAAAAGAGTTATTAGGACTTGTACATACGGATGTATGTGGTCCTATGACAACTCAAGCCAAAAGAGGATACTCTTATTTTATTACATTCACTGATGATTTATCTAGGTTTGGATATGTGTATCTTATGAAACACAAATCAGAAGCCTTTGATAAATTTAAAGAGTATCAAAGTATGGTCGAAAAACAAACTAGACAATGTATAAAAATCCTTCAATCTGATCAGGAAGGAGAATACTTATCTAGTAAGTTTCTTGACTATCTTAAAGATAAAGAGATTCTCTCTGAATGGACACCTCCTTATACACCATAATTAAATGGTGTAGCTGAAAGAAAAAATCACACCTTATTAGATATGGTACGGTCTATGATGTACTTTCCTGAATTATCTATTTTCTTCTGGGGTCATGCTCTGGAGACTGCAATTTATATCTTGAATAGAGTTCCCTCTAAATCTATATCTAGTACTCCATATGACATATGGAGAAGTAAGAAACCTAATCTTAAGTATCTTAAGATATGGGGTTGTCCAGCTTATGTCAAAAAAAATTTTGGATATAAACTTGATGCTAGATCAGACAGATGTCTATTTATAGGATATCCTAAAAATAGTATAGAATATTTATTCTACCATCCTACTGAATAAAAGGTATTTGCAAGTAGGCAAGCCATTTTTATGAAAAAAGAATTTATCCTAGAAAAGGACAGTGGCAGAAATATTGAACTTAGTGAAGTTTAAGAAAAACAAATAGAAATTTCTCAACCATATAATCATATAAAAGAACCAGAACACATAACTCCTATCCATAGGTCTAAAAGAGTATGAAATATACCTGTGAGGTATGGTTTCATTATTGAGAATAATGAAATCCAAGTCATTAAAAATGACGAACCTCTGACCTATACGAAAGCAATCAAAATTAAGGACTCTTACAAATGGCTGACTGCCATGCAATCCGAAATAGAATCCATGCACACCAACAAAATATGAACTTTGGTGGATGCACCAGAGGATATAAATCCTATTGGATGCAAATGAATTTTTAAGAAAAAGATTGGAGCTGATGGTCAAATTGAAACCTATAAGGCCAGATTGGTGGCTAAGGATTTTAGGCAAAAATAGGGGATTGATTATGATGAAACATTCTCACCTGTTGCCATGCTCAAATCTATTCGGATTATGCTTGCTATAGCAGCATACTACGATTATGAAATATGGTAAATGGATGTAAAGACTGCCTTCCTTAATGGTTTTCTTGAGGAGGAGGTCTATATGTCACAGCCAGAAGGATTTGAGTCAAATGAGAGACCAAATCAGGTATGCAAACTTATGAGATCCATTTATGGATTAAAGCAAGCATCAAAAAGTTGGAACATCCATTTTGATGAAACAGTAAAAGAGTTTGGTTTTATCAAGAATGTTAATGAACCATGTGTGTACAAGAAAACTAGTGGGAGAACCATAGTTTTCTTGGTTCTGTATGTAGATGACATACTCCTCATTGGGAATGATATCCCAATGTTACAATCAGTCAAATTATGGCTATCAAATAAGTTTTTCATGAAAGATTTGGGAGAAGCATCCTATATACTAGGAATAAAGATCTATAGAGATAGATCTAAGATGATGCTAGGCTTGTCCCAATCAAGGTAGATTAACTTAATACTGAAAAGATTCAGTATGGATGGGAGTAAAAGAGGTTATTTACCCATGAGTCAAGGCATACATCTCTTTAAAAAGATGTCTCCAAAGACACCTGAAGAGAGAAATAGAATGAGTTCTATTCCTTATGCTTCGGCTGTTGGATCAATAATGTATGCCATGTTAAGTACAAGGCATGATGTTGCTTATGCTTTAGGCATTGCAAGTAGATTTCAAGCTGATCTAGGAGAGGATCATTGGAATGCTGTGAAAAATATTCTTAAGTACTTAAGAAGGACTAAAGATATTTTTCTTGTATATGGTGGTTCTGATCTTAAACTAGAAGCATATTCTGATTTCAGTTTTCAATTAAACCCAGATGATAGCAAATCCATTTTAGGGTATGTCTTTACTCTAAATGATGGAGCAGTAAGTTGAAAAAGTTTTAAGTAGCCAACTGTAGCTGACTCAACCACTGAAGCAGAATACATAGCTGTAAGTGAAGCCGACAAGGAAGCTGTCTGGATGAAGAAGTTCATCACTGAATCGAAAGTTATTCCTAAAATTGAGAATCTAGTACCACTTTATTATGATAATACTGGAGCTATAGCTCAAGCAAAGGAACCAAGGTCTCATCATAAATCCAAACACATTCTGAGATGCTTCCATCTCGTTCGAGAAATTATTAAAAGACAAGATGTGGTCATAGAACGAGTGGACATAAAGAACAACATAGCAGACCCATTCACTAAGACTTTACCACTACAACTGTTTTATCACCACCTTGATTGTATGGGATTAAAATATAAGGGCGATTGGCTTTAGTGTAAGTTGGAGATTGAAAGGAATATGCCCTCAAGACAATTATTTTTTTTTTGGATGTTCTTTGTCTTCCAAACACATGTAATGACATTTTTGATAAATAAAGGCATTTATTTCATCATATGCAGTATCTTATTTAAGATTATGATGATCCCTATAAATTAGGGCTTTGGTTTTAAGATTATGATGAGATCATACCAGTGAGACCTAAAACCTTAAAACCCTAATTTAAATATTCCTAGTCGATGGGACATTGAGTTAGGGATCAATGTTTTTTCGTAAGACTAGCACATTCTTTGTATGCTCGATTGAGAGGATGATTGATCTCACAATAACTTGTGTATGACACTAATACAAGAATGTGGGTGCTCATTAGAGAATGAGTTCACTGAATTGATCCAAATCGAGAATATCTAATGGAGTCTTATCTACATGTCAATAGTTGGTTCTCATAGTGGAATTTGTGTATGTAATCCTTTGACCTAAAACTATCATAGAATCTTATATATATAAATCCATATTTTGGCTCATACTCATTCATGACTCTGTTATGTACCGGATGATCTGGATATGGTAGATTATATATATGAAGGTTGTGAGTAGGTTAATATGGAATCGATCTCTCCTGGTAAGAGGAAATAGCATCCTACCTGCTTTAATCAAAAGATGATTCAGGAAGACTTTGATCAAAGCATGATGAAAAATTAGAAATAATTTTTAAAAAATGAATCATCATCATAAGATTGAAAGAGAAATGAATATGATATTGGGGTTGACATATTTTCATACCCAGAGTCATATTCAGGATGCAAGGTGATCAAAGGATATAGTTGCATGGTAATTTTCACTGAAGGATATTTTTCGGTATTTCCATCAAAATTTTTACATCTTTTGGGTAGTCATGATACATTGCTAGACGTCAATCATGTCTTATGGGTTTGATCAATTAAAATCTAATTTGATTATTAAATTATAAAGTGTTCTAAATTAAGTCAAATTGGGTTGGCTAGTTTTGACCTAAATTGGTTTGATTGAGTTCTAACCTGATTAGGTCAAATCACATCCAGACTCACTGCTGGTTGGATGTGGAACCCAATGGGTCACACACAAAGAGAAATGATTAAGGGTCTAATTAGATTAGACCATATTTGCAAGATGAACATGCTAGCACATGTAGCAAACCCTAGCACCTAGTTTCGAGTTGGATTCGAATCGACTTCCGATTTGGGCTAATTTAGATCTGATTTGAGCCAAATAGGATTTGGTCTTGAATTAGATTTACCTAGATTGATTGGGCTTTAGTTGGGGTGCCACATACCTAAATCCCACGTGCCAGAGAGTATCTCTTGTGCGTGGGAAGTCTTTCATGCGTAAAGAACTCTTTGGCGCATGGAATTAGTTGGTGCCTAGCTTCTTTGACTTTTCCCATTTTGTTATGTCACGAAATTTTTTATATTGGTGTGGACATCAGATATGGGGCACAGAAGAGTTCTTCTGCAGATGAAATACTTTGTTATTATTTTGAGAAGTGATTTTTTGTTGCCCAAGACCCCTTGCCGCCCAAGACTCCATGCCGCCTACTCCTTCTTGATGCCTCTTGGACCAAGTCAAAGTCTCTTGGGACTTTGACTATTCAAAGATTATCTCCATACCTTCTTGCTGAATGGGCATCCCTTTTTAGAGCCATTAGATGGCCTTTTTATATGATCTAATGGATGAAAAGGGTGGCACCAAAGATGAAATATTGTGACTCTTCGTAAAAAACATACGTAGAATTAGTCCAAGAGTCCTTCTGCTTTAAGGCACCTCTTGGACTAAGTCTACATCTCATTATTTTCTGATGAGGCATAAGATTGGCTGATGGGGCATGAGAAATTGATGAGGAAAGGGTGTGAGAATTTTAGTTGGCACCCCTACGTACATTATAAATAGGGGTGCGCACCATGAGTCTGAGGGGGTGTGAAAACTATCTTTCTTTCTTACAAGAGTTTCTTTTTATCCAATTTTCTTTCTTTTCTTCTCTTATCTAGACCTTATCATTATAAGGACAAGAAGTCATCTTAAGACTAAGAGATTAGGAAGAAAAATTAAGAAGACAAAAGAAAAGAAAAGAGAGATAAGGAGAGGCGAGGAAGGTGACATAAAGGCTAAAGAAGGTCTTGCCCTATTTAAATTAAAGTTCTTATTATTAGAACTCCAATTATATAAATCAGAGGTATTGGTGTCTTGATCAAATCTCTGTGTGGATCAATGTTGGAGGGTGAACATGTGGGCACCTGGTGGAACCCCTGACGGATTGCTACCGATGATCAGGATCAATTTAGGGTTTAGCGATAAGAGGTATGTTCTAATACTTTCTTTTATATTACAAATGCATGTTAAGATGGTCCTAGGGTTTGGGCTTGGTTTATTTGATTTTATATTTTTTACTTTGAAATCCATGCTTCCGCCCTGTACACCATTTCCATCAGCTGCAGGAGATAAGATCTCTCCCAAGCCAACCTCGGCTGTAGGAGATAAGATCCCCCCAGAGCCTCGACCTTGGCTACAGGAGATAAGATCTCCCCCGAGCCAACCTCGACTGTAGGAGATAAGATCTCCCCCGAGCCAACCTCGGCTGTTGGAGATAAGATCTCTTCCGAGATTCAACCTCGGCTGCAGGAGATAAAATCTCCCCCGAGCTTCGACCTCAACTGTAGGAGATAAGATCTCCCCCGAGTCAACCTCGGCTGCAGGAGATAAGATCTCCTCCGAGCTTCAATCTCGACTGTAGGAGATAAGATCTCCACCGAGCCAACCTCAATTGTAGGAGATAAGATCTCCCCCCGAGTCAACCTCGGCTGCTGGAGATAAAGATCTCCTCTGAGCTTCGACCTCGACTGTAGGAGATAAGATCTTCTCCGAGCAAAACCTCGGCTGCAGTAGATAAGATCTCCCCCGAGCTTCAACCTCGACTGTAGGAGATAAGATCTTTTCCGAGCTTCGACCTCGACTGCAGGAGATAAGATCTCCCCCGAGCCAACCTGGGCTGTAGGAGATAAGAACTCTCCCGAGCCTCAACCTCGACTGTAGGAGATAAGATCTCCCTCGACCTTCCTCGAGCCATCCTCGGTTGCAGGAGATAAGATCTCCCCCGAGCTCCGACCTCAGTTCTAGGAGATAAGATCTCCCCCGAGCCAACCTCGACTGTAGGAGATAAGATCTCCCCCCAAGTCTCAACCTCGACTGCAGGAGATAAGATCTCCCCCGAGCCAACCTCGGCTGTAGGAGATAAGATCTCCTTCGAACTTCAACCTCGGCTGCAGGAGATAAGATCTGCCCCAAGCCAACCTCGACTGTAGGAGATAAGATTCTCCACGAGCGAACCTCAGTTGCAGAGGAGATAAGATCTCCCCCGAGCTTCGATCTCAACTGCAGGAGATATGATCTTCCCCAAGCTTCAACCTTGGCTGCAAAAAGATAAGATCTCCTCTGAGCTCCCCCGAGCCAACCTCGACTGCAGGAGATAAGATCTCTCCCAAGCCAACCTCAGCTGTAGGAGAAAAGATTTCCTCCGAGCTTCATCCTTGGCTGCAGGAGATAAGATCTCCTCTGAGCTTTGACCTTGGCTGTTGGAGATAAGATCTCCTCCGAGCTTCAACCTCGGCAGCAAGAGATAAGATCTCCTCCGAGCTCCCCCGAGCCAACCATGATTGCAGGAGATAAGATCTCCCCCGAGCTTCAACCTCGACTGCAGGAGATAAGATCTCCCCTGAGTCAACCTCAGCTGTAAGAGATAAGATCTCCTCTGAGCTTCAACCTTAGCTACAGAAGATAAGATCTCCCCTGAGCCAACCTCGACTGTAGGAGATAAGATCTCCCCAGAGCTTCAACCTCGGCTACAAGGGATAAGATCCCGCCGAGCTCCCCTAAAGCCAACCTCGGCTATAGGAGATAAGATCACCCCCGAACCAACCTCGATTGCAGGGGATAAGATCTTCCCCGAGCTTCAACCTTGGTTGTAGGAGATAAAATCTCTTCCGAGCCAGCCTCGACTGCAGGAGATACGATCTCCCCCGAGCTTCAACCTCGACTGCAGGAGATAAGATCTCTCCCCGAGCCAACCTCGACTACAGGAGATAAGATGTCCTTCGAGCGTCGATCTCAGTTGCAGGAGATAAGATCTCCCCGATCCAACCTCGACTGTAGGAGATAAGATCTCCCACGAGCCAACCTCGGCTACAGAAGATGAGATCTCCTCCGAGCTTCAACCTCGACTGCAGGAGATAAGATCTCCCTCGAGCCAACCTCGACTGCAGGAGTCGACTGCAGAAGATAAGATCTCCCCCGAGCTTTCCACCTTGACTGTAGGAGATAAGATCTCTCCTGAGCATTGACCTCGACTGCAGGAGATAAGATCTCCCCCTAGCAAACCTCGACTACAGGAGATAAAATCTCCACCGAGCCAACCTTGGCTGCAGGAGATAAGATCTTCCTCCAAGCTTCAAGCTCGGTTGTTTGGAGATAAGATCTCTCCCAAGCCAACCTCCACTGTAGGAGATAAGATCTCCCCCGAGCTTCGATCTCGATTATAGGAGATAAGATCTCCCCCCGAGCTAACCTCGCTGCAGGAGATAAGATCTTCCCCGAGCCTACCTCGACTGTAGGAGATAAGATCTCCTTCGAGCTTCAACCTCGACTATAGGAGATAAGATCTCCCTCGAGCTAACCTTCGCTATAGAAGGTAATATCTCTTCCAAGCCAATCTTAACTATAGGGGATAAGATCTTCTCTGAGCTTCGACCTCGATTGCAGGAGATAAGATCTCCCCCGAGCCAACCTCGGTTACAGGAGATAAGATCTCCCTCGAGATTCGACCTCAGCTGTAGGAGATAAGATCTCTCCTGAGTCAACCTCGGCTAGAGATAAGATCTCTCCGAGTGACCGAGCCAACCTGGGCTGTAGGAGATAAGATCTCCTCCGAGCTTCAATCTCAGCCAGAGATAAGATCTCTCCCGAGCGATCGAGCCAACCTCGGCTGTAGGAGATAAGATCTTCTCCGATCTTCAACCTTGGCTAGAGATAAGATCTCTTCCGAGCATTCAGATCAACCTCGACTAGAGATAAGATCTCTCACGAGTGACCGAGTCGACCTCGGCTAGATATAAGATTTCTTCCGAGCGCCCGTGCTAACCTTGACTGTAGGGGATAAGATCTCCTCCAAGTCAATCTCGGTTAGAGATAAGATCTCTCTCGAGCGATCAAGCCAACCTCAATCGTAGAAGATGAGATCTCCTTCAACTTTGGTTGAAAGTGAGATCCTCCCTCCGAGCTTTAACCTGAACTAGCGCAGAGACCTGAAGAGAACTTCAACAGTCGCCTTTTCTGCACTCCCTTCCTTTGAGTTTCGAACTCGAAAGTGGAAAAAACTATTATTGGGGATAAATCTCGCTCCTACCGAAGTTCAGTCCGATGTTCAGCCTAATACAACTGGTAGTCATGGAAGAGCCTTAGCGATCAAGCCCCAGCCAAACTCCCCAATGGCCGAGCCTTAATCGAACTCCTTCAACTGGCAAAACTCCTTAGCGACTGAGCCCCTTTCAAACTTCTCAGCAGTCGAGCTTCAGTCGGACTCCCATGAGAGCCAAACTTCCTCCGCACTCCTCCAGTCGGACGCCCATGAAAGCCGAACTCCCTCCGCACTTCTCCAATCGGATGCCTATGAGAGCCGAACTCCTTTCGAGCTTCTCCTCTAGTTGAATGCCTGTAGAAGCCGAACTCCCTCCGCACTCCTTCAGTCGGACTCCCACGAGAGCCAAACTTTCTCTGCACGTCTCTAATCGGATGCCCACGAGAGCCGAACGCCCTCTTACTCCTTCAACCGAACTTCCATGAGAGCCGAACTCCTTCCACGTCCCTCCAACCGGACGCCTATGGGAGTCGAACTCCTTCCGAGCCTCTGCTTCGATCGAACTCCTTTAGGAGCCGAACTTCTCTCGGACTTCTCCCTCAGTTGAATTCCTCCAGTGGATCACTCCCAGATAATCCCCACCAGGCATATTTCCTTCAAAAGTTCGAACTCCTCTGAAATTGATATATGCCGAGGTCCACCAACCAGCACCTACTTTCTCAGAGCTATGGCTATTAAATCTCGATGAACGATTACCATCAGTCTGCCACAAGCGATGCTACCGGATGGTATGGCTGTCACCATCAGCCTGACAACACCTTCCCTTGCGTACCAAACTTATCAGGCCTCGAGCGGCCCGCTGCCAAATAGCTGCAGCTGTCACCATCAATTAAGCTCGGCTTATAAAAAGAGATTCTCTAGATACGTTTTCTCTAAGCTCTCCTCTCCCCTCTAAAGCTTAAAGCTCATTTCTCATTCCTGAGCACTCCATTTCTATTGGCCAGAAGAGCTGACTTGATCGTTGGAGGATCCTGTCGAAGCCCCTACCACCGACTCCGAATGAAACTTTATTTTGTAGGTCACCGATAGTAACCGCATCCTTCTCCACTCTAGCTTGATTCAGTGTCAACCAGATTCTGCACCAACAATTTTAATAATAATTGTATATTTGCTACCATAGTTTAGGAAGAAAAGAGAGATCATTTTTCCCCTGTATGACCCTAGTTTTGGAAGAAAAGAGAGATTTTTTTTTTTTTAAGTGAGACATAGGATCAGCATCAACTAATAGGATTGGGCAATGGGCTTCCTTCCCAGCCTCTATACACTTCGTAATCCTAGTTTCCTGAACTCTTTGAAATTCCTTAAAGATGAAATGTTGTGAATCTAGAAGTGTAGTGGAGTTTGCAATAGTTATTTGCAATGGAAAGTTTCCAATCCCAAATATTATTTCTGACATACATTATGCATGCTGAACTCCAGTTAGCTAGAACTTAGGTTTTTTAATATGAACCTTCTTTTCATGAGAAAATCATCTCTTTCTTCTTTCTTGAGATCTAGAATTGAGGAAATCCAGCTAAAATTCTAGATGAAAGCATGCTTGGATCCTCGTTTCTTTCTTTTTTTTTTTTCTTGTTTTGGGGAAGGAGGGGGTGTATTAGTGTGAGAGAGTTTACCACTCCATTTGTTGGGATCGTTCTTTATGAGAAATTATTAGTTAGACTAGATTCATCTTTGAGCTGATGGGCAAGTCCAACCCCGAACCACCACGTATAAAGATGGACAAAAGGGCAAAAAGCAAGATATATGTGTAGTTGTGCATCTTTCTTGGTGGTTGGACCAATCCACTGGCTTCCGGGTGGACCTGGTTCAATTAAAAGTTTCTTGGTTTTTTAAAAATAACCTGAATAATGCCTTTTTGTGGTGCCTTTTTTTATGATCTTTGACTTTTTCCTATGTGAACGTGTTTATAGGATTTTTGACTTTTTCCTATGTGAACGTGTTTATAGGATTTTGTATTTTATCAATGGTAATCTAGGTGTCTTGAGTAATATTGTCAACCTCTAAAGGAACTTCTAGGTTCTTTTTCCTTTTTTGGAAGGACTATATGCTTTCGATTAATATTTTCTCCCTTTTTTTTTTTTGGTAAATTAGTCGGTTAATATTCTTTGAAGCACATGAAGCTCGAGAAACAGCATGCCTCCTTTGATTGAGTTAAGAATAGGTGATATCCATCTAAAAGAAACAACCTAGGAGTCCCTGGCCCTATAATATATTCTCTGACTACATTTCTAATCGTCTTAAGCCGAGGAACCGACTCCCTCCTGTAGTTGACAACTGCATCTATAATTTTTGTTTTTGAAGGAAACAACTACATCTACACTTGAATAGATTCATTTGGTTATAAATCTTTTATGTTGAAACTAAATATTTGAATGGCTGATGCATATGCTACTTTATTAGTTTATGATTTATAAGAAAATAGTTATTTTCATAGCACCCATCTAGGTATTCAGACCATGAAGACTACAGTGACACTGGATATAGTCACCCGAGTACAGTATCTATTCAGTGAAAATGCTATTCGTTTATTAATTTGCTTCGCACCATCTGGCACTCGATTATCTACCCTAACCTGATTTTGGCCTCCGGGATCTTGTCCAATCATAATTTAGAGAGAAGAAAAAAAAACATAAGAGACTGGATGTTAATTTCCCATTTTACCATCTCCGAAAACCAAGAAAAGCATTGGAAAACATAATTTTTTTTGTGACAATCACGGAAAACATAAATTGAAAAAGTTGCTCGGTCTTATGTAGTTTCTCCCCATAATTTCGATCCCTTTTCTACTTTGGAAACATGGTGATGCGTGTCTTCTATACGCTGGCGGAATTGAGAGTTGGGAGTAGAGTATCATTCCCCACTCGTTTTCCCTTAGACCACTATATTATACAAATTAGGGACAACAATTCCTAACATTGCGAAGTATGTGTACAGTCTATTCCCATCTCCATCGTCTTGGGCAGACCTGGGCTTTGGATACAGCTTTGACTGCCAAACTGATAAACCCGGCATTGCTTGACCAGACGAGGTCTCTCCTACATCGTGGAAGTCAATGCCTGCTCGATCATAAGTTCCCGGGTCTCTTGCGCATCTCCGTATCGTTGTCATAACAAATGACAACTATTTTGACACACCAACTTGGTATTGCTTATCGCTTTACGCGCTTGCTGGTCGTGTACAACAACCGTCAAACCCAATACCCACGCGATACTTGGCATCACAGGTCCTGGTAAATCCTATGCTTTGAGATTCGTACGATGCATGTTTCATTGAACATATGATGCTCGTCATGAGTCTCAAAATTTAGTAGCTATCAGGCAAAAAATCTAACATTTCACTTTGGACAGAACAAGAAAGATTTTGGGTAATGTTGGTAAGGATAATCATCATTGGTCATGTGACATTATCAAAAAGGCCGATGTTCCAGATGACTGCTAAAAAATAATAAATATCAATCTTAGATCGGCAAAATAACGATCTAGAGCCTAATTTAATCCATACCACGGCTAGATGGCATATTGGTTTAATTGATCAAACCAGATTGGCAATACACCGACGACCATTACATCTAGATCGGCAAATCACCACCCTCAATGATACTCTGACTCATTACAAATCAAGATCGATCTTAAACCGACCTTAGAGTGACCCTGGAGCATCAGACCAATACTTTACCATCCTAAAAGATAGCGGTAGTTGAGTTCTTTTCACAGGAGATTAGATTTATACCAACCTTAACAATAGTAATCCACCTAAGTAAGCACGAGATCAGTTTATCCCTACCACCAGCTTCGTTATCTCGAGATCGATAAAATATCGATGTCGCCAACTGCAAGTGAAATGCCGCTCAGGCTTAAACATACCAAGACCGGTAAAATACCGATCTTGTGTCACTACCGAGATCAATAAAATACCGATCTCGACATGATTGAAGAACTAATTAAAGAAAAGAATTCTATTTTCCGGGTCAGATTCGTTCAGATCTGATTGGATCAAAAGGATATTTCAAAATTTTTTCTCTTAGATCTGAATCAGATTTGAGACTCTTCAGATCTAATTTTATTAATTTGATAAAATAAAATAAATTTAAATCTAATTTAATTATACCTTGTTATGGGTAATCCTATTTCCTGTGATGATCTTGATGTTTGCCTTCTTCCTTTTCTATCGCCTTTCTCTTGCACGAATCGCACCAAATTTGCGTCCAAAGACTCTTGGATGTGGGTAGGAGAGGGAGGATCTGAAGGTGGCATGGAGAGGGAGGGAGAGAAGCCTTGTGGCCTGGAGAAAGGGTAGAACCTCTTAATTCTAGGCGCAGACAAGGTTTATATAGACCTTGTTGCATCATGCGGTGCCACATCATCCCGATCAATCATGGCTCTTTGTGCAATCAGATCTAAATCTGATTGGTGGGATGACATCATCTGATTCAATCAGATTAGAGTCCCTCACAAACCTTCTTAGGTGGCGCCAAGACTGGTTAAGAAAGACTCTTTGGCGCCATCCAAGTAGAGAGCATGAAGCAACACTGGAGTCCCATTTGTATGGGACTCCAGGCGTGATCCTCATGAAGGAAAATCCTGATTTCCCGGTCTAGGTTCGTCCAGATCTGATCAGATCAAGAGATATATTTCAAAATTTTCTCTTAATCTCAATCAGATTTTGATATGTTTCAGATCTGATTCTTATTATTTTAATAAATAAAATAAAATAAGATAAATTAAATCAAATTTAATTTACCTGATTTGGGTAATCCTATTACCCTGTAGATGATCCTGATTGCAGCGGAAGGTTCTGGATCTAGCCACGCAAGCGCCTGGCCTCTACCGGTATCCACTCGGGTTGGATCTGGAGATCCTCTTCTTCTCTATCACACCTCCAAAAATCAGATCTGGATCTGATCTGGAGGATCTTCAAAACTCTTTTGAAGATCTGCAGTCGTCCTTTTGCAGCAGCGCAGCCTTCTTGCTTTTGATCGCCTTTCCTTGATCTGAATCGCACCAACCTAAGTCCAAAACTCTTTTGGACGTGGAGAGCAAGGGGAGAAGAGACTATGGCATGGAGAAGGAGGGGAGAGGCAGCCTTGGGGCATGGGGTTTCTCAATTGAATTGCATTCTTAGAATTAGGGTTGGGCGCAGGGTCTTATTTATAGACCTCTTGTGATCCAACTCCTCTTCCTCCTCAACCAATCACAACCCTTTGTGAAATCAGATCTAAATCTGATTGGTTGGAATAGAGACCCCTGGATTCCTCCTTAGAGGGTGCCTAAGACCAGTCAAACTGGATTCTTAGTAGAACTCTAATTGGAATCCAAAAAGGGAGGTGGAGTCCTTGTCCAACAAGGACTCCTAGGCGCCTCCTACTTGGGCTCACGCCACCCTTGGCGTGCGCCCTTCTCCTTGCCAGGTTCTGGCAGGGGGACAGGCCCCCACCAGCTCTCCAATAGGTGCATGACATGTGGTCAAAAGTCAAAGGGTCAATGGTCAATGTTTGACCAGTCAAAGGTAGACTTTTGACCAAAGTCAAAGAACAAGAAATGGCAGGTGACCAAAAATGGCAGGTAATGTCTTACAAATAAGACAACCTTTTCTGACTTGGACAACCTCCAGTCAGACCATATGAAGGCCTCTGATTGAGCACAAACTCCTTTGGCTCAGACAGGACAACTTATTTATGATAGCAAAAGAAGAACGTTAGGTTCAATCGAGTGCTAGCACGATTTCCTTGAACCTAATTGAATCTCATTCAGATCAATTGAACTAGATCAGTTCAATTGATGATCACCAGATTCAAACCCTTGTTTGTGTGACCCAGTTAGGTTCAGTTCTGTATGGTAATGGGATATGTCATGATCTCTATCATCGACATCATCGAAACTCCTTTCGATGGATCAGAACTCTTCTGATTCGAACAGCTAGAATGATCGATCATCTAAATCATTCT
Organism: Cocos nucifera; assembly: GCA_006176705.1. Classification (NCBI taxonomy): domain Eukaryota; kingdom Viridiplantae; phylum Streptophyta; class Magnoliopsida; order Arecales; family Arecaceae; genus Cocos; species Cocos nucifera. The sequence goes on along the minus strand of QRFJ01000714.1, from coordinate 329,508 downwards.
AATTGCTCCCAAAATCCACCAGTGACACCTAGCAGTATATGGTGGCAACCCATCAGAGCTGAATGCGAACCTCTTGGTGCAGCTACCTGTGTGATTAAGTTCTTCTATCTTGAGCCCCGATCAGATTAGGGTTAAGGTGAACTCGTCAAACCCTAGTCTCTGTCATATGATGTAATCATTCGATTCGAGTCCAATGTGAAAATCTAAATAGAAACTCTTTCTATTATTTCACTCTACCATGGCCATGGATTTCTGGACTTGATTCTCATGATCATCATAGGGCTGCTCCTCTACCACCGAGGTAGATAGATTCCATCTTGATGCAATCCAGTTCCTACAATGAACATGCTATAGCCAACATACACCTCAGGGTTCCATATGGCTAGGAGACCGAGTAATGGTGTAGTCAAACTATAACACCCTCAAGGTGAACTGCCGATGCATCTCAGGTCAAAGAACCAGACACACTACTGCAGCATCGAGTCAGTCATTGACGAGAAGGTAGACTTCCTAATGACTACTCGAGGTGGTCACGCTCAGTGCCCTCGTTCTCTAACGAGTACCTGTACTCTCGCTCCGGTGTCTCCACACCGTAGACTCAAGACTCATCTACTAAAGAGAAGCGATTGTACACCAACCTTCCGGATCAATCACCATCCTCGTGATGATCCTATGGTCGGGAGCATGTTTATGAGTTAATAATGATTATTCATGTCTTAAATTTTCAACTCTTGAAAATATGAATTATCATTACCATTAACTCAAAGGATGTATCACAGACACTAAATACACATATGTGATAGAAAATAACCCATTTTATTAATTATAGTCAAAATTATAATTTTGCCCCTAGAAGTGTATTACAAGTGTCAGCCAATTCTGGCTTCTAGGGCACATATATCTAACAATCTCCCACTTGTCCTAAAGCCAATTGGCTACAAGTCTAAGTCCCATCTTCTCAAGGTGGGCTTCGATCTTCTGCTGGCCCAACGGCTTTGTAAGTGGGTCTGCCACATTATCTGCGGAGTTGACTCTCTTGACCTCAACGTAACCTTTCTCAAGGTAATCGCGGATGAGATGATATCGCCGCTCAATGTGCTTGGACTTCTGGTGAGACCTCGGCTCCTTAGCAAGGGCTATGGCGCCATTGTTGTCGCAGTAAAGAGGAATGGCATCTGATGGCATTACTCCAATTTCTGCAGCAAACTTCTTGTACCAGAATGCTTCCTTTGCAGCCTCTGATGCAGCTATATATTCTGCTTCCATGGTGGAATCTGCTATCACAGTTTGCTTGGAACTCTTCCAGCTGACAGCTCCACCATTGCACACAAACAGACTTCCAGATGTCGACTTTCGATCATCTATATCGGACATGAAGTCCGAGTCTGTGTATCCCTGGAACTTGGAGTTCTCCATTACCAAAGACCAACATCATATCCTTAGTTCTTCTCAAGTACTTAAGGATACATTTCACAGAAGTCCAGTGTTCTTCACCTGGATTTGACTGATATCTGCTTGTGACACTCACAGCATGGGCTATATCAGGTCGTGTACATAGCATGGCATACATGAGGCTCCCTATTGCAGAAGCATAAGGGATCTTGCTCATGCGTTCTATTTCCTCAGGTGTGCTGGGGCACATCTTCTTGGAAAGATGAATACCATGTCTGAAGGGTATTAATCCCCTCTTAGAGTTTTCCATACTAAACCTCTTTAGTACTTCCTCTATGTACATCTTCTGTGAAAGTCCTAGCATCCTATTCGGTCTATCCCTATAGACCTTAATTCCTAGAATAAAGGATGCTTCACCTAGGTCTTTCATGGAGAATTCCTTGGACAACCACATCTTGACTGATGTCAACATGGGAATATCATTCCCAATAAGGAGGATGTCATCCACGTACAATACGAGGAAGACAACAGCGCTCCCACTGACCCTTTTGAAAACACATGGTTCCTCTTCATTTTTGATGAAACCAAACTTTTTGATCACATCATTGAAACGAGTGTTCCAGCTCCGAGATGCTTGCTTAAGTCCATATATGGACCTTTGCAGCTTGCAAACCTTGTGATCAGTATCACTGGATGTGAAACCTAGCGGCTGTTCCATATAGATATCTTCCTCAAGATATCCATTTAGGAATGCCGTTTTCACGTCCATTTGCCATATTTCATAATCGAAATAGGCTGCAACAGCAAGCAATGTGCGGATGGATTTTAGCATAGCTACCGGGGAAAAGGTATCCTGATAGTCAATGCCTTCGCGTTGACTATAACCTTTTGCCACCTAGTCTAGCCTTGAATGTCTCCACATTCCCATCTGCACCAATCTTTCTCTTGAAGATCCATTTACACCCAATAGGTACTATACCTTCTGGTGGATCTACCAAGGTCCAGACTTGGTTTGAGTGCATCGAGTCAATTTCTGACTTCATTGCCTCAAGCCATTTCTCGGAGTCGATATCTGATATCGCCTCGTTGTAGGTTTTGGGATCATCACCATGAGCACCATTACCTATGAGGAACATTTCCTCTACATCCTCTGAAATAATACCTAAGTATCTTTCAGGGGGACGGGAAACTCTTTCCGATCTACGAGGTGGAGGAGGTAGTGTTCTTATTGGCTCAACCTGATTTGGTTCCACTTGGTCCTTAGCTCGTTCCACTTGTGAGACTTTCTCATCAAGCTTAATCTGCTTTCCAATGCCACTATCTTGAATAAACTATTTTTCAAGAAATATGGCATGTCGACTCACAATCACATTGTGGTCTTCTGGAATGTAGAAATAGTATCCTAATGACTCTTTAGGATATCCTATGAATCGAGCTCTAAAGGACCTAAACTCTAACTTGTCCGCTTGTTGTCTTTTGACATGAGCCGGACAACCCCAAATTCTGAGATGACTCAGACTTGGTTTCTTACCGTGCCATATCTCATACGGTGTGGTAGGAACGGTTTTAGAGGGAACCCTATTCAGTAAGATAGATTGAAGTTAACAATGAATGTCCCCAAAGAAAATCAGGGAGGTCTGTGAAGCTCATCATGGATCGAACCATATCCAATAGAGTCCGATTTCTCCGTTCTGAAACCCCGTTGAGTTGAGGTGTTCCTGGTGGAGTCCATTGAGAGACTATGCCATTTTCCTTAAGATAGTCTAGGAATTCCCGGCTAAGGTATTCACCTCCTCGATCTGATCGAAGAACCTTAATGGGTTTTCCAGTTTGTTTTTCTACTTCATGTCTGAATTCTTTGAACTTTTCAAAAGCTTCAGACTTGTGTCTCATAAGATACACATACCCATACCTAGACAGATCATCGGTAAAGGTAATGAAGTAGACAAAATTGCCTCTAGCCGGCACATCGAATGGGCCGCACACATCAGTATGTACTAGGGCAAGGAGATCTGTGGCCCTCTCCCATGTCCAACAAAAGGGAGTTTAGTCATTTTGCCTTGAAGACAAGATTCACAAGTTGGATATGACTCAAAAGTCAATGGACTCAATAGCCCATTTTTCTCCAATTTGTTAATCCTATCTTCTGCTATATGACCTAATCTCAGGTGCCATAGATATCTGTCGTTTGGACTATCCCTAGGTCGTTTGGCATTCACGTTTTGCTCGATAGTTAAAACAGGTACATCAATATGCAACTGATAAAGACCATTAATAAGGAAACCATTTGCAATTTTATTTCTTTCATAAAGAATGTTACAATGGTCCTTAAAGAAGGTGATCACATAACCTTCTTGTGCTAAGCATGAAACAGAAATCAAATTCCTGCTAGCTGCAGGCACATAATAACAGTCTTTTAAAACTAAGTCTAAACCAGATGGTAATCGAAGAGGGTATGTTCCCACGGCTACTGCAGCAACTCTTGCTCCATTACCGATGCGTAGGATCATGTCTCCATCCCTCAGCCTCCTGCTATCCTCAAGACCCTGCATAGAAGTGCACAGATGAGCACTAGAACCAGAGTCAAGCACCCAACTGGATGCAGAAGAAACCGTAAGGTTAGACTCAATAACGAGCATACCTCCAGAAGGACCTTCCTTCTTGTTCTTCAGGGTGGCCAGGTAAGTAGGGCAGTTCCGCTTCCAATGGCCGTCGCTGTTGCAATGGAAACACTTTCCTTTGCCATCGGACCTTTCTTCTTCGGTTCTGCCTTCTTCTTCTTTGATCCTTCCACCTTTTGCTTTTTCACAGACTTCTTTTTCTTTCCATAAGACTTTCTTTTGGAAGAAGTCCGTTCCATAGCAAGAACTGAGCCTTTAGAACCTTTCATAGAAAGCTCAGCGGTAACCAGCATATTCATTCAACTCGGCCAAGGAATTTTGAAGTTTATGCATGTGGTAATTCATGATGAATTGCCCATATGCATCAGTCAAGGATTGCAGAATAATATCGTTCTGCAGAGTCCAAGTCCAACTTCACACCGAGCTTCTCAAGCTCTTCCATGTCCTTGATCATTGTCAGACAGTGATCTTGGACTGACTGCCCATCACGCATCTTAGCCTTAAAAAGTCATTTTCGTGACTTGATATTTGGCTGCGCGACTCTGTTCACCAAACATCTCCTGCAGGTGAGCCAACATTTGGCGAGCAGTCCCGATATCTTCATGTTGGCGCTGGAGCTCATCAGACATCGAGCCCAACATGTAGTATCTGGCCTTATTGTCTTCGTCAATCCATTTTTCCAGAGACGCTCTCTGTTCAGTGGATGGACGAGCTGGTAAGGTGGGAGGGTCCTGGTCCAAAACATGTGTTAACTTCTCTGAACCCAAAACAATTTTGTAGTTCCTGAGCCAATCTTTATAATTGGGTCCAGTCAGTCTATGTGTGTCTAGGATACGTGCCAGTGGGTTGGACGCAGACATTTTCCTGTAGAGAGTCAAAGATTCTAGTTAGATACTGTAATTTTGACTTGACCAATTTGTTTAGGGATTTTATTTTTAAACAAATTAGCTCCCACTATTTTCTCGGATCCCTACACTCCCTCTGTAGAGATGCGAAAATCTCCGCGATTGATGATTTCTAGTGGGTGGTGCGGTCTCACCAACTGACTCATCACCTCACCTAACAGTTATTGGTGATGGGTTAGCCAATGAGTGAACAACTCTTGTTCAATGATTCTCTAATCATGGTGCACCCAAACTTGGTCTCTAATTCATGAATCTCACCGTATCCGGAATATTGATCCACTCCTTAGTTAAGTCAGACCCACCATTTGCATAGACTGGGTTCCTAATTGGAGTCTCTCACCGTATCCGGAAATATTGAGCCCAACTCATCCTCCAGCCCATAGCATCCAATGCCTAATAGACATGGTTGCGTCTTCCCGGTGCAACTGAGCCACTGTATCCAGCCGAGAACAATCAACCCCGGGAAGGGCCCGCACGTCTACAATGGTGGAAGACCTCAGACTTAATCTTTTCTTAGGGAGAATTGATTCAGGTCTCATTAAACTAGACTTGGCTTAGTCATAACAATTATGACTAACCTAGTGGCATGGGTTCAGCTCGGATTATTGACCACCTCAGATCAGAACTGTGTCAACAGATATGGCCAGGTAAGTGAGACCGGTGGAAGGAATATGCCATTAACTCGCACAAGAACGCATTCAGGTCGAGTAGCTTCCAATTAAAAACCAGTCGGTCGTCTGTGCCAAACTTACCTTAGACACCAAATTGTTGAGTCAGAACCAATTGGGTTAGCCTACAATCCAGACTCTAACCTCTGAGCCTAATTAGGTCTTGCTTGATCGTGACTCGATCTTGACCCAGACTTAATCCTATTAGGCTGGTCAATTTAAGCATTGTTGATCCCATCTAACCAACTCTTGATTCGGTTTGATCAACCGCTTAGACCTAATTGAGCTACCCAAGCCCGAACCCAGTATTATGAATATGTCTTAGATCTGAAATTCTCAATTTTAGACCTAATTAATATTCCATAAACTTAATTCTTAATTAAGTTGGGTTCATAAACAAAATATGCACAATAAATCCTAGGGTTTCAGGATCTAGGGTTTTGCAGAAAGTAAGTTTTGGGTTTCTGATTAAGGACGAACACGCAGCACCCCTACACGTCATAAGAACACCCCATCGAATGGGAAGAGAGGGCCTTTAAACCCTTCTTCGTTCTTATGACCGGACGGCCAAGAGGAACGCCTTAATCAGGAACATTCAATACTACAAAACAATATCAGATCTATATCATATATCTCATATACAAAGTAGATCTAATCATGGCATATTTTGCATACATCTCATGTATCATAATCATGCATGTTTTCAGATTTAAATTATCACATAATAATCTAAAAAATTAGATTTAAATTGATCTAATCAAAATAAATTCTAATCTAGACAATTATGTAGAACTATTCTACAACTAGTCTAGTCATGCATCTATCATATCTCATATGATATTTAAAATTAAATAATTTTTATTTGCTGTTTATCAGATATTATTATAACACTTATAATATCAAAAAATAGTAAATAAGAAGATCTAAAATATGATTTAATCAGATTAAATCAAAGACATGCAAAACTATTCTATAGAACTATTCTATTCTAGAACTAGTCATGCATATCTTCATGTTCTTAGATCCAAATCATTTAATTTTAATTTTTTCTGATTTCAGATCTGATCACATCTCATGTGACATCTGAAATCACTTTATTTTTTAATTAAAATAAAATTAAAATCAGATCTAAATAATTTAGAACCATGGCTCTGATACCAGTTGAAGGGAAATCCTGATTTCCCGGTCCAGGTTCGTCCAGATCTGATCAGATCAAGAGATATATTTCAAAAATTTTCTCTTGATCTCAATCAGATCTTGATATGTTTCAGATCTGATTCTTATTATTTTAATAAATAAAATAAAATAAGATAAATTAAATCAAATTTAATTTACCTGATTTGGGTAATCCTATTACCCTGTAGATGATCCTGATTGCAGCGGAAGGTTCTGGATCTTAGCCACGCAAGCGCCTGGCCTCTACCGGTATCCACTCGGGTTGGATCTGGAGATCCTCTTCTTCTCTATCACACCTCCAAAAATTAGATCTGGATCTGATCTGGAGGATCTTCAAAACTCTTTTGAAGATCTGCAGTCGTCCTTTTGCAGCAGCGCAGCCTTCTTGCTTTTGATCGCCTTTCCTTGATCTGAATCGCACCAACCAAAGTCCAAAACTCTTTTGGACGTGGAGAGCAAGGGGAGAAGAGACTATGGCATGGAGAAGGAGGGGAGAGGCAGCCTTGGGGCGTGGGGTTTCTCAATTGAATTGCATTAGAATTAGGGTTGGGCGCAGGGTCTTATTTATAGACCTCTTGTGATCCAACTCCTCTTCCTCTCAACCAATCACAACCCTTTGTGAAATCAGATCTAAATCTGATTGGTTGGAATAGAGACCCCTGGATTCCTCCTTAGAGGGCGCCTAAGACCAGTCAAACTGGATTCTTAGTAGAACTCTGATTGGAATCCAAAAGGGAGGTGGAGTCCTTGTCCAACAAGGACTCCTAGGCGCCTCCTACTTGGGCTCACGCCACCCTTGGCGTGCGCCCTTCTCCTTGCCAGGTTCTGGCAGGGGGACAGGCCCCCACCAGCTCTCCAATAGGTGCATGACATGTGGTCAAAAGTCAAAGGGTCAATGGTCAACGTTTGACCAGTCAAAGGTAGACTTTTGACCAAAGTCAAAGAACAAGAAATGGCAGGTGACCAAAAATGGCAGGTAATGTCTTACAAATAAGACAACCTATTCTGACTTGGACAACCTCCAGTCAGACCATATGAAGGCCTCTGATTGAGCACAAACTCCTTTGGCTCAGTCAGGACAACTTATTTATGATAGTAAAAGAAGAACGTTAGGTTCAATCGAGTGCTAGCACGATTTCCTTGAACCTAATTGAATCTCATTCAGATCAATTGAACTAGATCAGTTCAATTGATGATCACCAGATTCAAACCCTTGTTTGTGTGACCCAGTTAGGTTCAGTTCTGTATGGTAATGGGATATGTCATGATCTCTATCATAGACATCATCGAAACTCCTTTCGATGGATCAGAACTCTTCTGATTC